>BSBK01004651.1:0-85000 GCA_027943335.1 Chamaecyparis obtusa
CCGTATTTGGGGGGACTAGTCTACCCCACCCGCATCTTCGATGGCAGTGGACTGCTGCAATTAGCAGCAGAACCTACCATAATGGCAGTGGTCAGCTGCCTTGGGTAGTATACTATGCTTCTATCGCAATGGTCTACTACTTTAGCAACGACCGACTACCTTAGGCAACAATTTGTGTTGTGGGTGGGTGCTATGCCCCCTACCCTTTTAAAAAATTTAATATTTTTCTTAAATTATTTTAATAAAAAAATATATCTACTTATTTTTTTTTATCTCTGCTGGTATATTCAACCTGCATGGTTTTCTCTAGCAAACATTAATATTATTATTAATTTTTTAAAAATCTCAAATCTATTTAATCTTGTGAGTTGCTATCTAGAATTTCAAACAAACCCTAATAGGTCTAATTGCATATTTTTTCTAAATCATTTGCTTGCAATTTTTACAACGAAGGACCTAGGCTTTTAACCATTTCTACATAGTCTTAAAATTTCATAAGCAATCATAATGGTTTCCTTTCATTTTCTACAAATAAAGAAATACATTCAATCCAATCAATCGAAATATTAACCATTGGAAGACGAAGAAAACAGTCTTTTTCAAAGACAACTAAAATGGTATGGATACCCTACCTCAAATTCACAAACTGATATGTAATGACACAAGTCCACAACTTAAACTCCCAAAAATCCAAGCTTTCAAGAAATCCTTCAACTCCAAAATCCAAGCAAAACTCATGATTTCCCAAAAAAATGTAAACTTGTCCCTGGAATAATGACCAAAAGCATTCTAATAAAGGAAAACTCAACAATAGGACTGAAAGATGCAACTCCTAATAAGGAATTAGAACTCAATTCCTAAATTTTCTTTATCAAAATCCTTTTTACAGAATTAATTAGTTATAATTAATAACTACATGCACGTTTTCCAATTAACAACTTTAACTCAACTTAATATGAAATTCCTAATTTATTAAATTGAATGCACAAGTAAATCACTTAATAATAATAATTTTTTGTTAGGAATGAATGCTGAATATATCCTATGGGGGAGTATTCATAGCCAATTTGTAGCATTTTTTGTTGCATTCATGACTGTGATTGTCATTGATGTCAACATAGTGATCTACTGAAGATTAGCAGAGAAGAAGACAATGTTTGAGTTAGCGCACTTGGGATATTGAAGATCAAGATATGTGGAGTTGAGGACTTACTCTATGATGTTCTATAAGATTGTGGTTAAGAGCACATATAGAAATTAATCTATTCATGGCAGTTATGAGGAAATTAGTGGAAGCAGTATTCAGGCAGTGTTCCTAAGTAGCGGTTTGTGGAAATCGGATGATATCTTGTAATTGGGATTGAATCTGATCATGCAAAGTTGAAAAGAAGTTGAAGACATGATGATAGTGACATGGACATGAGCACAAGGTCCGAGGTCACACGATTGAAGAATTATCTTAATTAAAAGCTGATAGTTTTGTGTATTGTGTGCAAACTTTTATTTCGTAATATGTATGCTGAATCATTTTTAAATACTTGAGTGTGGTATAAAGGAAGGAATATTTTCCTTATTGTAGTATGAAGTTGTTTATCGTATTTGAAAGTGAATTATGCAATTGTGTAATACTTGTTGGAAGAGGATATGCGAAGTATATAGATCTAGTATTGAGATCTGATGAAGTAGTTGGTGTAGTTTGGCACAATCAGAGGAGTGTTGAGTTGTTGAGATCAGTAATCTTTTGGTATTATTCTATTGAGTAATACAAAGATCAATTGGATAGTGTGTTCATTGATCTTACACCTGAAGTTGTTTGGGTAGCGGGTCCTTCTATCTTCCATAACTCCTAATAGAGTTAAAATCTTTTAGCAGGGATTCAAAGTCTCCTAACAGGGACTCATATGTACTAAATGTATTTCATAAGACTCCTAACAGAGTCCATCCTCTCACAATGAACTTTCATATTAGTGCATCTTTAAGCAGCAGGTCCTTGAACAAAAAGTTTAATAGCTTAAGGAGATCCATGGCGAGTCATTTCAGGAAAGAAAGCCCTAAGTTTGATGGAGTAAATTTTGGTAGTTGGAAAGAAAAGATGAAGAAACATTTACTTTGTTTAGGATCAGGATATTGGTTAATCACGAAGAATCAGAAGACTATCATTGAAGAAGATAAGATTGAAGAATGTACTAATGAGGGAAGAGATTGATTCATGTGTAACATACTTGCCAAAGAAGCCCTTTTGTCAGCCCTTCTAGAAAATTAGTACAGTCAGGTAAAGTATCTGAAAACATCTCATGAAATTTGGTTATCTTTACAATCTACTTTTGAAGGTGATGAACATGAAAAGAAAGTCAGATTACATAATTGGATATGTGCATTTGAAGATATAGGAATGATGGAAGATGAATCTATTAGAAGCTATATTGGTAGAATGTCAGAGATTGTTGTAGGCATAAAATCTTGTGAAGGAATCAAGACAGAGAATGAAGTGATATGGAAAATTTTGAGGACATTGACTCCTGCATTTAAGAAGACAACACAAATGATTGAACAAGTTATACCTTGTACTATGAACTTCACCAGAGAGACTCTTCTTGGAAGATTAGAAGTAGAATAGATGAACTTGATACAATCAGGAGACTTACCTAGAATAGAGACAACATTCAGTGCACTTAGTGTTCGCCCTACTTTGTCAAGAAGCATCAGTGTAAGAGGAGATTATGCTAGCAGTAGTAGATCAAGAAATGAAGAAGACAAGAAGATTGAAGAAGGTATTGTCTTGCTTGTGAAAAGAGAACTAGATGGTAAGAAAATTTTTAAATGTTGGACTTGTTAAGAATATGGTCATTTTGCATCTAAATGTCCTAAGAGAGTTAAGAAGTATAGAAAGAAATTTAAACCTAGAAGATCTAAAGAATGTTATTATGCTAATGATGAAGAACTTGAAGCTATTTTGGAGAAATCTTTGAGTGAAAGTGATACTGAGAATGATGATATAGGATTTGTAGCAATTAAAGAAGAAAATCCTGAAACAAAAATTAAGGAAGAAAAAGCTTTAGTTTCTCAAGTAGAAAAGAAAGCTGATTGGATTATAGAGAGAGGTTGTTCATATCATAGGATTGGAGACATGAAAAATTTCATAAAGTTTAACAATTATGATGGAGGAGTTGTTAGAGTTGGAAACAATGCACCTTGTTTGATTAAAGGAATAGGATCTATTACTCTTGATGGAAAGACTAATACTGATGATGTTTACTTTGTGGATGGTTTGAAACATAATATTTTTGAGTGTTGGACAACTAATTGATAAGGGATGTCAAGTTTTGTTTACTGAGAAAACTTGTGTAATCAAAGACAAGGATGGTAATTTGATTGGTACTGGATCTAGAACTAGAGGTAATGTATTTTAGTTGAATCCTACTAGATGACATGCTTGATTACTAAGATTGATGATAGTTGGTTATGGAACATAATATTTTGTCTTATAAAATTTGATAAAATTGTGAAAATGAGTACTACACTTTCAGTAAGAGATTTTCCTAAGATTGTGAATCCTACTAACATGATTTGCATGGAATGTGTGATGGCTAAATAGAAGAGAAGCTCATTTCCCAGTAAGAAGTTCACAACATAAGAGAAGTTGGCAATTGTTCGTACAGATTTGAGTGGTCCCATAAGGACTAGAGGATTCTATGGAGAAAGGTACTTTATGATTCTTGTTGATGATTTTATAAGAATGATGTGGATTGCATTTCTTAAAGAAAAATTTGAAGCATTTGATACGTTTAAGATTATTAAGAACAAAGTTGAGAATGAATCTAGAATGAAGATTAAATGTTTGAGATCAAATAGAGGTGGAGAATTTACTTCAAAGGAAATTGAAAATGGTTTGTTGGTTGTTGTTATTTTTTATGATATTATCTTTGGAGGAGAAGATGAAGCTAGTGATAAATTTGTAGATGAAATGAAGACTGAATTTGAAATGAGTATGATTGGTGAGATGAAATACTTTTTAGGATTGTAGATAACATAGAACAGTGATGGTATCTTTGTAAGTCAGACAATGTACTTGAATGATTTATTAAAGAGATTTGGAATGGATAATTGTAAACTAGTTGCAACACCTATGGTAACTAGACACAAGTTATCTAGCAGTACAGATGAGACTCCTGTAGTGGAACAAAAAAAGTATAGGTCTATGATTAGAGGATTGTAATATTTAACTCATACAAGATCAGATGTATCACATGTAGTTGGAATTGTTGCAAGATTTCAAGTTGAACCCAGAGAATTGCATTATGCAACTGTAAAAAGGATACTAAGGTACTTAAGAGGCACAATTGAGTATGGATTGTGGTATGATAAATATGATGATTTTACCCTATGTGCATATACAGATGCTGATTGGGGAGGTAGTGTTGATGAAAAAATGAGCACCAGTGGTGGAGCATTTTTCCTTGGAGGACGATTGGTTTCTTGGCTAATCAAGAACCATAACTGTATTCCACATAGCACAGCAGAAGAAAAGTATGTGGCAGCAACAAACAATTGTAATCAGATAATTTGGATGAAACAAATGTTGAAGGATATTGGAATAAAATTTCTTGAGCCTATTGTTATACATTATGATAACACCAACATAGTTAGTATGTCTAAGAATCTTATATTACATTATAAGATAAAGCATATAGAAATAAAGTATCATGTAGTGAGAGAGAAAGTTGCAGAGAAAGAAGTCAGACTTGAGTATATAAGCACAAAGGAGCAGATTGCAAACATATTTACAAAACCTTTGCCTAAGGATACATTTGAGTATCAGAGAGGTATGCTTGGGGTTATGCCCCAGCCTACTTTTGTGAAAGTGATGCAAATTGTTGCATCCATCTAGTGGTATATGAGCCCTATCTTTCTTTGGTATTGGATGGTGGTACTTCCTCTATGGGGGAGTATGTGTATCTAAGTTGAGTCATGAGGACTCTAGTGAATGTATTTTCTGAAAAGTGTCTTTTGACATTGAAGTTGTTGTTGACATAATGATGAAAAATATTTCATTGATGTCAATGGGGGAGAAGTATACATGAAAAACCATCTATTAGAGAGAATTTAATATGAAAATGAAGCAAGCTTTGATTGATAAAGAGGACTTGAAGTATTTTCAGAGCAGCAGTGTTGCAGTGTTGGTATTCATGGAACTTGGATGTTTTTTCATCTATGTTGCCATCAATGCCAATGGGGGAGATTTTTAGGAATGAATGTTGAATATATCCTATGGGGGAGTATTCACAGCCATTCTATAGCATTTTTTGTTGTATTCATGACTGTGATTGTCATTGTTGTCAACACAGTGGTCTACTGAAGATTAGCAGAGAAGAAGACAGTGTTTGAGCTAGCACACTTGACATATTGAAGATCAAGCTATGTGAAGTTGAGGACTTACTCTATGATGTACTATAATATAATGGTTAAGAGTGCATACATAAATTCATCTATTCATGATAGTTATGAGGAAATCAGTGGAAGCAGTATTCAGGAAGTGTTCCTGAGTAGTGGTTTGTGGAAACTGGATGATATCTCCTAATCGGGATTGAATTTGATCATGTAAAGTTGAATAGTAGTTGAAGACATGATTATAGTGAGGTGGACATGAGTGCAAGGTCTGAGGTCACATGAGTGAATAATTATCTTAATTAAAAGCCAACAGTTTTGTGTAACAAGTGGAAACTTTTATTTTGTAATATGTATGTTGAATCATTTGTAATTACTTGAGTGTGGTATAAAGGAAGGATTGTTTTCCTTATTTTAGTATGAAGTTGTGTATTGTATTTGAAAGTGAATTGTGGAATTGTGCAATGCTTGTTGGAAGATGATATGCGAAGTATATAGATCTGGTATTGAGATCTGATGAAGTAGTTGGTGCAGTTTGGCACAGTCAAAGAAGGAGTGTTGAGTTGTTAAGATCAGTGATCTTTTGGTATTATTTTTTTTAGTAATAAAAAGATCAATTGGATAGTGTGTTCAGTGATCTTACACCTGAAGCTATTTGGGCAGTGGGTCCTTCTGTCTTCCATAACTCCTAACAAAGTTAGAATCTTCTGGTAGGGATTCAAAGTCTCCTAACAGGGACTCATATGTACTGAATGTATTTCATAAGACTCCTAACAAATTCCATCCTCTCACAAGGAACTTTCATATTAGTGCATCTTTTGTGGGCATCATTCCCACCAGGGTTTACTCTTTGATCAAGAGGTTCCCTAGTCAACATATCTTGTGTCATTGTGCTATTGTGTATGTATATCTTTCTATGGTTGTTGATTACATTGCTTTCATGGTTAAAATCTATTAAAGTTGATAAAAGTTGTAGTTATCTGATATCTGATTCACCCCCCCCCCTCTCAGTTATCTTGGTGGACTTTACTTTCTAACATTTTTAGCATATAATAAATATGCAACTCAACATTATAAATAGCAATTACCTTAGTTTGCATTTAGTTTTCAAATTGGATTTAGTATTTAATTAAATCCTAATTTCCCTTAATTAGACTTTTAATTATTTCTTTTTAATAACCATACATATTTAATTAATTATCATTGATTAAATACCCTTATATTTAACATTTCTACATTTTATAAAATATAATTTTTTTTTCAAAGTGGCAAGCCACCATACTTTATTAAATGATAGAACTGGTTTAAGAGCTCAAGGAGGAAAGAACCAGCAAGAAAACCTCCTATCCTTACTAAAATAATTTTGAAAAACCACACCCAACCAAGTAGGGGATTGTGGAATAAGTAGTATACAAGAAGATTGAAATTGGAAAGAGATTTCATAGCCCGACCCCAACATAATAACAAGGATAAAAAATGTAAATCCTTCTCACTAAAATTATGAATTCTCAAGCATAACCCATGACATTACTAAACACTTGGAGTGCAACCAAGCAAAACCACCTCTAGGAAAATCCTTAAATTATTGAAATAGATAAAACACCACAATTTATTTATCCAACAAGGATCTCGTGTGTCACTAAAATATCTGTACACCCTCTATAAAGTTGTAGATCACATATGTCATCTCGAGGTAGACACTTCAGCCAACATGTTGGATGATAAATTAGAGTTAGTAAATAATTCCCCCACACTAGAAACCTCAACCACAACCACCCCTAGTCCAAAGTAACAGCCAAATTAGCATGGTGATCAACAACTTGGTTGGCTTCTCTGTAATAGTGAGAAATCTTGTATGATTGAAATCATGGTAGGAGCCTCCAAACTTCCTGAAGAACATATTGAAGATCCCATGATACTATAGAGCAAGATGATAATAGAAATGTGACAACTTGGGAATCTCCTTCAATGTGAATATTTCTTATACCCATGCCTAGAGACAATCCAAGACGCTCCAAGAGAGCTTGGGCCTCAGCAAGGTTATTAGACCCATAAAAGAGTTGAGAGTAAAAAGCCTTCAATAATTTTTCTGGGTGATCCCAAATAACATAGTTTGTACCTAATTTTCATGTGTTTCCTTTAGAAGCCCCATCAAGGCTTAACGTAACATATGAACCTGAGGGATATTGCCACCTAACTTGGTTTCTAATATCCTTTTTGGATGCTTTTCCCACCAATATCCCTCATAATGGAATAGATATATTCTTCCAGTTGGTAAATTTTTTGGAGTCAGATGAAGAGAATGTAGAAGATAGATTTTTTGTCTTTGAGATATAATAATTCATATAATCTATGATTGAGTTCTATATAAGACCACACACCTTTTCAACCTCCATGTCCTCTCTCTTAAACATCCTCTTATTTTTCTCTCATCAAATCCCCCACACCACCAGTGCTAAAACAATCCTCCAAATAACTACAAAGAAGGAGATTTTATGTAATAAAGGCCACCTATTAAACCATTGGAAAAGAGAACTAGGAACCAGATTAGTCCACCCTAGTTTATCCAACACTACACTCCAACATTCCCAAGAAAAATCACAAGTGAGAAGCAAGTGGTTTTCATCTTCTCTATCTTTTCGACACAAAAAATAGACAAAATTATCATAGATACCCAATCTATGTAATCAATCACCAATGAGAATATAATTATGTAAATCTAGCCATAAGAATGCACCAGCCTTGGAAGAGATGCATCATGTAAAAAATAAGAGTGTTCTCTATATTTTGTTGAATACACACCCTTTAATAGTGAAAGATACCCTTCCTTAACCAAATATTTTCCACTTTTACAAAATGCCCAAGTTAGATTATCTTTTTCATTGGAAACAAAGACTGACCTCTAATTTAATATATTAATAAGTTCAATTTTTTCCTCAACTGGGATCACACCATCTGGTATCACCTTCCACTTAGCCTGACTACACCACCTAACACACAAAAAAAGTAAAGATAATCACAAACCTTCTTTCCCCATAACCTCTCCAAATCAGCTCGATCATAAGGAAATTTACCCATTGAATCAAGGGGGGGACCATTCTTCCCTCCAAAAGAGATCTTTGGAAGTTGTGTTTATCTCCCATGAAAGGTAAGGAAGAAGAAGCACCCTATTCTTCACCAAGAAATTCCATATTGCAGATCATGTCGGCAAGTTCCTCATGGTGAATATTCTTTATGTCTCATCTGAATCCATGTATTCAATTCTAATTATTCTTTCCCAAAGATTTGTTGGATTCTCATAAAATTTACAAGAAAACTTGGCCCCTACACTAAGATCTTTGTCCAATAGATTATGGATCCCTACACCTCCATGATACCTTGGTAAACACATTTTCTCCCATGAAACTAGCAAAATTTTTCTCTTTTCATCTAAATTTCCTTTCCATATAAAATCCTGAAGACATTTCTTAACTGATTCTAATATCCCCTAGGGAAAATAAGGACTATTATTACATAATTCAAAATTGAGTTGAGAACAACTTTAACCAAGAGAATCCTTCCATCCAAAGATAACCATCTAGCCTTCCATGATGTAATTCGGTCTCTGATATTTCTGATAATGGAGCTCCAATATACAACCTTGCACTTGCCTTCAAAAAATTGGATACCCAAATATTTACATAGGATTTCAGCAACCCCAAAGTCCAAGTAGTTCTAAATTGCTTTCACCACATTCTTTTTCATATTGAAGAAGAATATCTTAGATTTGGAAACAGTAAGCTTTTTTCCTAGGAAAAATAATATTCCTGGAGGGTATCCTTGATGACTCTAGCATCCTTTAAATTACCTTTTCCAAATAACATCGAATCATTTGCAAATAAATTATGAGTTACGACCAAGGATTGACAAATAGTAATTCTCTCCCAAAGCCCTAGGGATTTTTTTGTGATGGGTCAATCTGCTCAGTCCCTTTACAAGGATAATAAAAAGGATTGGAGAATGAGAATCTCCTTGTCTAACCCCTTGAGATGAAGAAAATAAGCCACATGGAAAACCATTAATCAAAATCAAGAATTTTTTTCCCCTGAAATATATTTCATGACCCACTTAATCCATTTCCTGTGGAAACCTATTTTCTCCAAGACTTTGTTAGGAATGGGAACACTGAGAAGAGGGGGGCATGAATTAATGTTCTATATATTATTACTTTTTCTAATATCTTGAATCTTAACTTTATTTCTTAAGTACTAAACTGAATATGAATGCAAGTAAGATAAACAATCACAACACATAACACCAAATATGATTACAGGGAAACCCAAATAGGTAAAAACCCCAGTGGGAATTGACACCCACTAAGAATTGCACTAGTGGTTTATGATCCCTATTAGAAGAGCTTACAACCCTATTAGGAGTTGATCTTTACAATGCTTTTAATACAGTGACCTAGTCAAGGGTTGGACCCTGTTAGGAGTCTTTTACAATAACCCTATTAGGGGTGGGGACACACTGTCCTAGAGCTCATTGCTCAAGTGGTGAAGGCTACAACCTTCTAGATCTCAGATACACACTATATCTGCAAGGTGAACTATTGTTGTGACACTGCTTGTCTGATCATATCCTTTTGTGTGCTGATGTTTTAGCCTCTTGTAAATCTCTATGACATTCTAATTTCTCTTTGCATACTTCTTCTCTTCTTATTTCAACTCTCTATTGACTTCCATACGTAATTACAAAGGCATATGTCTTATTTATATGTGCTAACAAAACTATTTACTTGGTCACCCTTTAACCTATTACATACAACGCTTCCAAGTGAATTGGCTCAAGCATGTTTATAAATAAATATATTAACATGTCTATAACTAGAATA
This sequence comes from Chamaecyparis obtusa, assembly GCA_027943335.1. Lineage (NCBI taxonomy): Eukaryota > Viridiplantae > Streptophyta > Pinopsida > Cupressales > Cupressaceae > Chamaecyparis > Chamaecyparis obtusa. The sequence continues at coordinate 10,259 of BSBK01004651.1, forward strand.
CAATAGGTGCATAGCCTTTACAAAATAATGTTATAAGCATTAACCAAAATACAAATAGTCGGCTCCATGCTCTATTCTGTTCTGGCATTCATTGTCTATGCCACTTCAACTGGTTGTAACTTCTTCATACTAACTCATATCATCATGCACTCTTATAATTAGCATGAATACATACTCAGAAGCTTATCTTCAAGGGAGCATACCATAACTCGGTCATACACACATGTGTTGATGCTCTGTTCATTTGGTGCTCTACTAACTATCATGTCTTTCATACTTAGCCATATTCTGATCTTATGAGTAAGTGCATTGACTCCAAAACTCTATATGACTTTGTTTCCATAATGACAACACTATATTATATTCATATATAATAGTATTGTCAACTTTCCAACAATCTCCCCCTTTTTCATTAATGGCAACAAAGGAATATGGTGAAGTTACTAACTGTATCTTGATACAAAATTTTCTAACATATACTCTATCTTATATCTCCCTTTTACTATATGCCATACTCCCTTTTACATCATATACAAAACTGCATATTCTCTCTTCGACATACTATACTCCCCCTTTGGCACTAATGACAAAGGTGCTCAAAAGTATATCTACAAGTACTTACAAGGTGAGTAGATCCAAATATGCAATAGTCAAGTTCTGGATCTCTTGCTGCCAAAATACTTTCAGTGCATTTACAGTCTGAAGACGTGCGCATAAAGAATATGTCAACTTTTCCATCTTTTCCAAATCTGAACTTGGACCTTGATCATATGTCTCCATTGTGGCATCAATCTCCTTGATGTTTCGATTTAACATATCTAACAAGGGCACAAGATCATTTCTTAGCTGAGTTTTCCTTGCCCTTATCTTAAACATTTCTTTCTCTACCTTTTCTATCTTATCCACTTGTCCTTGGTAAACATTGTTGCACATATTTACATCTATGGAGGGATCTTCCATTGATTTCCTTAGTGTATCTATCATAGCTTTTGCTTCTTGAATTTTCTTGTAAAGGTCTGCAGTTAGTTTGTCTTGGTTCATACAATCTTCTATTATTTTTCTTCCTTTAGCTGCAATGTCCTTCAATGAAACTTGACCAACCTTTAGTGAACTAAGGTCAAGTGCAAAGTTTGTTGTCAGTTCTTTCAACCTTTTCTCAAGATAATTTTCTTCTGCAACCTTGGATGTTAATTTTTCAAGGCTAGAAAATTTTTCTTTGAAACATGTCATGATGGTGTTGACATCATCTACTAAGTGTATGCTTGACACTTTTTTGTCTGCAGGCAATAGGCTATTCAGAATGTTGACTGACTCAACAAACAATGGATTCCTCATAACCTATTTTTCTTTTTCCTTTTCCATTGAAATCACACTGATTTTAATTAAGTCTTCTTCTCCCCAAGAGTCTAGAGTGGTAGTGTCAGGAGTCAAACTTGACAACAATGATACTGAGTATTTTGGTGTAAGGAGTGAACTTTGACTGACATTCATTACCTCAGTGTTTGCAATCACAGGCTCATCTTTCTTCTCTCCATCCTCTTTCTCCTTTTCTTCTTCATTTTCCTCTTCATCTTCCTATCATGTTATGTCTTCAATCTGCACTTCATGTTGCTGCATAGGTGAATTATCACTGCATAGAGTTTCAGCTTCTTATGTACTTACAAAATCTTCCTCAAACTTATCTAGTCCTTATATGTTTCTGCCATTGATATTTCTATGTTATCAATTACAATGGTGTATTTCTTGTCTTCAGGCATAGGTGCAAAATCCTATGGACCTGTCATAGGTGCATTTGGGGTCTCAGTTGTCTTTACTTTCTTAGAGGGTACTTGGGTTATGGGTGCAGATGATGGATGCATGCATTGTTCCATAAATACCTTCTCAAAGGCTTTCTTAGTCTCCTTGGCTATCAACTTATAATCCTTATTCATGATGTGTAAAGTTCTCATCTTTGTTATGAGGTGAGGCTTTACCAATTCCATTAGCAAAGACTTTTCTTCAATTGAGCACACTGGTAGGTTATCATCTAGTGTCTTTTCTCTTATTCTAAAGTCTTATTCACTAGCTTGTCTTTTCAAAGTATCCAAAATTTCTCAAACTTTATCTAGAATGACTGTCTTTAGTTCTAGAATAGTCTTCTTAAATTTGATCATATGTTTGATCAACATATCATGGATCTCAGACTTGTCAATCTCATGATATCTATCATAAAGCTTGGCTACCTGATCAATCTTTCCTTCATCTACTATCCTTGATCTCAATACTTGCAAATTTGGTAGGAATCCTACCTTGGAAGGTGGTTGTACATTTTTGCCTTAGCTTCTTGTGGCTCTTGCTAATGGGTGGCTTGCAGCTATTTGATTCTTCCTCTTAGGCATCTTACTTGGTTTAGGATATGCTTTAGTGGACTCTAAGTTAATTGTATTTTTGGGCACATGAGTGATATCATTCTTTAGATCATCATATTTCTCAATTTTTATTTTCTTCATCTTAGGGTCATTTGTCTTCTCTGATTTGGCTTTAGCAGTGGATGCACTTTCAATTTTCATAGCTATCTTAGCTTCTCTAGCTTTATCCAGGTAAGCTTGAGTGACACCATGAATCTTAAGTATATTAGATGTGACTTTAGAGGCTTTCTTCTTGATCACTGCACTATTTAAGACTGCATCTACCTATCTTGTCTTTTCCTCATATGTTCCCCATCTTGTCTCATTGGGATCCTTTGGTGTGGTAAGGAGGAATTGTGCATATGCCTCTAGGATATGTTCCTCCACTTCATAACCAAGTGGATGAATCTAGTTAGTTCTAGGTTCTACCGCTTTCATGCATTTAATGTCTGTCTCTACCATGAAGCAAATACTATCCTTGTATTTCTCAATAATGCTCTTAGGTATCCTATACCTCATATGCATATTTATCCTAAATGATTTGATCTCTAACTCCATATAATCTTTCAGGGTATTCTCAGTTGATTCCTTAAGTGATATTTGTGGTATTGTAGGCATGTTCTTATCAAGGTATAAATCTAAAACTTTTCCAACTATATGAAAGTACATGTAGATAATCAGAGACCCAAAATTGAATATCTTGCTCTTGTCATGCTTGATGGCTCTTATGTTGTCTATCAACTGTGCGCCCAAGATCTCACACAAGTTTAATTCACCATGTTCTTTCACAATTCTAATGGCTACTAGAATAGTGGTTGTGGACACACTATTGACCCTTCTTGCATGCCGAAACCTATAACCAAGAATCGTGGCCATTAACTTGATGTCTTTCTCTTCAATTAGCTCTATGGTCATATTGCACTTGTCACTACGTGACTTACAAGCTTGCTCAACCAATTTCCTCACATCCTTACCAACAAGAAGAGTGGCACATGTTCTTGATAGACCTATCATATCATAAATGAGGTCAGCTGTGATGCAAACTAGAACTTCACCTATCCCAAATAGATCATCATGAATTCTACTCAACAAGATCTGAATCCATTTGGATTCATAGAATTCATACACTGTGGCATACTCAATGATTGTGTGATTTTCAAGGTGCGTGAACTTTTCCATGAATATTTTATCAAGATTCATCATTATTTCTAGGTGCGACCTTATTATGTCCAAACCAACTAGTTCCTTCTTGCAATATACATATGCGCATATGTCTTCTACGTGCATAACACCCATTGGGGTTCTAGAAAAGGCTCCTTCTAGGTCATCTAGGGTGGATTTGAATGAATGCTTCTTAAATACATATCTTTTCCTTTCAGCAACATCAAAAACAACTCGAGTAGCCATAACTTACTTGGTGAATCACTCAAATATGTCTATAAGGGTTTCAGAATTGTCATGTCTGAACTAGGGCTTGTAACAATCTATCTTCCTTCTTCGCTAATAAATCTAATTGCAATACTTCTCAACTCAACTACTAGAACTCATGTGATCTCCAAACACTCAAATTTGATTGCAAATGAGTGATCAATGAATCTCCAGTGATTATAAAGTAGTTTTTTGCCATTAATTCTTGCCACATAAACATAGAATGCAACTATGAATTTCATTCTTTGTCTCTACTATCAATCAGGAAGTGTGCTCTTGCATACTGCATCACATACTCTCCAAATAGTTGTAGTTCAAGGTGTATACTCCGAGAGTGAGTATACCAGCCATGCAGGAGTCTAAAGCTAATTTAGCACCCCCTATGACCATGAGAGTCATTTATCTAGAAGTAGAGGGTGCATCCATTGTGGATGCATCCAATACATACTCATTATCTTTATCCTTCTTTACTTCTATCCAGATCATGCTCACATCTTCTGTAGCTTTCACAAACTTGACTTCTCGTGCTTCATCCAATATTGACCCTTCTGACTTTTTAGGGATTTCCTATCTTTGCGCTTTTGATCTACAAAACTTTGAGATGTGCCCAGCCTTGTTGCATGAATGACAAATGACTGGAGGCCTTATATTCTTCAGCGCATTGATGTGAGTTACCAGTTTGCACTGTCTAGCTAAATGACCATTATAATAACATATCTGACATGTAATGTTCTAAGGACTTCTAGCATTTTGATGAGGATGATTTCTCTAAATTTTCTAATTTTGATCTCTTTGATTTGACCTACAATTCATAGCTCTATGAAAAAACTTATTGCATGAATAACAGTAACCATTGAAGGGTCTTACCTCTTTACAATCTCTTGCTATATGTTCATGCTTGTTACATGCATAAAATTTTTTGTTTATAGGCTTGCGCTCATCTTTAGATGGTTCTTCTTTAGCTTCATTATGATCTTTAGTCTTCTTAGGTTCTTCAAGAGATTTCATTCTATCTCGCATAGAATCAATTTGAACTTGGGCTTCATTGAATCCAATACCACTGGTATCTCCTTTAATTTTTTGTGCATACAACCATGACTCTATTAGATCCTTTCTTGTGTGCATCTTGTCAATGTGATTCTTTTCTTCAGTCAATTTTGATTCTACTTTCTTCTTGATGTTTTCTAGCTCCAAGATTTTCATGTTTGCTTGCCTTAGTTCTTCATCTAACTGTTTTGTTTTCTTTGACCTGTTCTTCATAAGCTTCTTGATTGTTGAATAGATTTTCATCCAACTCTTCAATTTGATCCTTCAGAGATGATTTTTCCTCATTCATCCTTTTAAACATTTTTCCCAAATCACTTGTGGAACATTCTTTCAAGTGTTTTTTTAGTTTCTTGATGATTACTTGAGAACTACTAATCTTGTCTTTCAGTTCTTCATTTTCTTTTTTAGATCTGTCAATATCTTCAAGAGTTGCTTCAAGATTCTTCTTTAGATGTTTCACTTCTCCTATATCCATTATCTCTTCAAGTGGTTAAAATTTTCTTCAGAGGACTAGAGCTCTGATACCAATTGTTACGAATAGGAACACTGAGAGGGGGGGGGGTGAATATGTGTTCTATATATTATTACTTTTTTTGATATAATGAATCTTAACTTTATTGCTTAAGTACTGAACTAAATATCAATGCAAGTAAGATAAATAATCATAACACATAACACCAAATATGATTATGGGGAAACCCAAATAGGTAAAAACCCCAGTGGGAATTGACACCCACTAAGAACTGCCCTAGTGTTTTATGATCCCTGTTACAAGATCTTACAACCCTGTTAGGAGTTGATATTTACAATGCTTTTAGTACAGTGACCTGGTCAAGGGTTGGACCTAGTTAGGAGTCTTTTAAAATAACTCTATTAGGGGTGGGGACACATTGTCCTAGAGCTCAGTGCTCAAGGAGTGAAGGCTACAACCTTATGGATCTTAGATACACACTATATCTGCAATGTGAACTATTGCTATGACATTACTTGTTTGATCAGTTCCTTTTATATGCTAATGCTTTAGCCTCTTGTAAAGCTCTATGACATTCTAAATTCTCTTTGCATACTTCTCTACTTATTTCAACTCTCTATTGACTTCCATACGTAATTACAAAGGCGCATGTCTTATTTATATGCTCTAACAAAACTATTTACTAGGTCGGTCTTTAACCTATTACATACAACACTTCTAAGTGAATTGGCTCAAGTGTATTTACAAATAAAGATATTAACATGTATATAACCTAAATACAATAGGTGCATAGCCTTTACAAAACAATATTATAAGCGCTAACCAAAATACCAACAATCAACTCCATTCTCTGTTCTATTCTAGCACTTACTGTTTGTGCCACTTCAACTGGCTATAACTTCTTCATACTAACTCATATCATTATGCTCTCTTAGACTTAGCATGAATACATAGTGTAGACACTCAAAAATGGGCAAGTGCTTTTAAATTGCAAAGTCATCAAATTGGCTTGAAATCATCAAAATGCACTAATTCAATCAAAAAATGGATCAAATCAAAATTAAATGGACATTTATTAAATCAAATTGGACAAAATCATTTAAAGCAAAGGAAAAATCAAATAATGACATTGAATAATTAAATCAAAGCTTAATGGGGTGAAAAACACTATATAATTGATTTTAATCAATTAATTGTATAGTTGTTAAATCAAAAATCAAAATGAACATATTCCCTTACATGGCTAAATTTAATTAATTAATTGAATTTAATTAGTCCTAATGTCTTTCAACAAAGTTGATCAACCAATAAGAATTAAGGACAAAAAGACATAAATCACTCAAAAAGGATGAATCTCAATCACTCATTTCAATCTTTCAATCTCATCCACTCAATTTTGTCCTTTTGTCCAAAGCTTTGAGACAAACATTTAAATTGTCCCCCCATTTAAAAATAATGCAAAGTATTTGACTCAACCAAGGGTTAATCATGATTACTTCACTCCACCCCCTACCCTTGGGAATTTACTATAAATATGAGGCAATTTGGAAGCATAGCATATCTTAGAAATTCATTTGCAAAGCATTGTTATTATAGACAATTTGAGAGCATTTTAAGAGCATTTTAAGAGCATTTGAGCAATTTGAATTATCTTTGTATCAATTTGAGCTAGAATAAGCATTTGTAGCATCATATTTTCTCATTTTAGAAGTGTCACTAGTGGAGATTGAGCTAAGAGCTTCACTTACCACATCTTTCTAGAGAACCATGAGATGTTATAGATTTTAGTTTCAATTCTTAGTTAGATTTGCATTGTATTTACTTTGAGTTGTTACTAATTGATCTTAATTTCATGAAGGTGTTAAGCATACACACACAAATGGCACCCACCGTGGGGCTTTAAGCCTCAATTCTAACATTTTCATCATATTTTGTGTGCTTGTATTTTCACTTTTCCATGAATTTTCTACAAAAATAGGTGAAGTCACGTGTACAAAGGATGCAGTCATGCCTACAGTCATTGTGATGATGCTTAAAATCATTGTCCTAACGCCTATGAGCTATTAGTTCATGCCTTTGCGATCACTTATCTTATGTCTTAAATTCTTTCTAGCCACCTGCAAGATGAATGCTCACACCAATGAGATAAATTGTTCAGTCTTTTCTCATAAAGTCATGCTTGTTACTTGAGAAGTGTCACCTATCTATTGTCTGTCACCACCTATGATAAAACTTTGTGACGCAATTTACAGAGATAGTCATGCCTAATATCTGCTCATTCACGCCTAGTATTTGCTAATTGTCACTTTGCATACTTTATTTTATGCAATTTGCAATACTTTTTTTGTGTAGTAAATAAAGTGTTATGCCTCCTGAACTTTAAATGTCACCTGTTTCATTGGAAAGTGACACCTGCTATTTTTAAAGTTACGCCTGCTAGAATTTAAGTGACATGTGCCATCATTTAAATGACATGTACCAGAATTTAAATGACACGTACTAACTATTAAATGATGCCTACTATCATTTAAATGACATGTACTAACTTTTAAATGATGCCTACTAGCATTTAAGTGACACCTACTATTTTTTGCTTAAATTTGTTATCAAATCATTAAATTTTGTTTTCTTACTCTCTGTCTGTGTTTTTCCTACAGATGAGAAACACAGGAAGGTTCAAAAACTAGAGAACAGAGTTACACAACCAAGCAAAGAGGTAAGACTACAAACCAAACATGAAAAGGAATTGCATAGTGCTTTAATTTTAGAGAGTTTAGGCTTGGAAGAGAAATTTTATGCTCATTACATTAAAGAGTTAGAGGCTTACAAGCTTAAATTTCCTACTCTAAATTGAAATTTGTTACATTTAAGTTGTTGAAATTTTGATTGAATAATCTTGTGAAAACACTTAATTGTGCTTCAAATTTTGTTCCTTCATGGTTTCCCTCATTTTGTATGGCTTTGTTGACTAACTTGTTGGAGGAGGGAGCAGGAACTATCGCCACTAGGTGAGTAAAAGAAAAATAAAAGGCAAAAATCACAAAAAAGTGCCTAGCCATTGCTAGCTACAAAGGAAAGGTATTCATCGAATCAAGCTTTCACTTGCTTAAATTGTGGCATTCATTGAATCTAGCATAAGTAAAATAAGGAATAAACCAAACACCTCAATTATAAGAATCTCATTGTCAAGAGATTGAAAAAGAACCATTGTTGCTTGAGTGTTTGGAATGAAGGACAACAATAGGGATATGCTCTTCACTTTTTAAGTGAACCAAATTCCCAAACTTGTTGGACTAAGTTCAATTTTCTTGTTTTATATACATGCTAGAATAATAGAGGGCCTGCCTCCTAAGAAATTGCCTTAACGAGGCCAGTGAGAGGGAATAACCCAAGTGGGAGACAACTGCTTTTTCCATGGTACTATCCAACCCACTATAATCAAACACACTTTTCATTAAAAGGGAAGTGGCTAGATTGTGTGCAAGTTTCTTCACTTCCTCTAGTAGTCCTTTTGAATTGCACCAAATCATGCTTTTGTGTGTGTGGGAAGCCCACAAGTGGGAAAAAGAACTTGACATGGTTTAGAATGGAATTATTCATTAAAACCTGATAAGCAGTAAGCTACCTTATAGAGCCAAACATGTTAAAAGCCAAATTTGACTATAGGTAGACTGCTTGGAAGACTTTCTTATTCAAGACTTTTGAAAAATGACCGAGAACATACACTTTTAGTGTGGTTTTAGGGACATGGTGCAAAATTGATGTGCGTGTTGTGTTTATACTTCATTTTCAAACAAGAAAATTTTGCAGGCCTGATCTTACAACTTTTAAAATCTAAAATTTACAACCTGGTCTACAAAGTATCGCTTACAAACAGAGAAAAACCACCTGTGCACAGTGAAATTACACCTATGATTTGTAAAGTGACACCTGAAAATAATGAAGTCACACCTATGACATTTTAAGTGATGCCTGGAAAAATTTAAATCATGCCTATCAATAGAGAAAAGCCACCTGTTGTCATGTAGAGCACCGCCTAGGCAATTTCCAGTCACTGGATATCAAGTTTTAAGTCACGCCTACACACTAGCAAGTGATGCCTAGAAACAAAGAAGGGAAAATAGTGGACATTTCCCGAGGGTTTGGAGAAATTTTGAAGTCATTTTTGGATACCCTTTTCAGAGATATTCTTTATTAGTGCAACAAATAGATCATATTCCTGAAAATCATTTATAATGATGAGTTTATTTGAGAAAAAAATCAACCCTATTATGGATCATAGTTATCAAAATCAAGACCAAGATCTCCATACGAATCAAGATGATGAGGTGTCTAATGAGGAAATTTCTAAAGCAATCAAAGATCCCATGTTTGTGGAAATAATGTGATTAGTTTTGGAGAGGGATAAGGAAGCATATTTCATAAAGTTAGCTCAATTAGGTGCTAAGCTTCCTCATGATTTTGACACATCAACCTTGATGAAGAATAGTGAAAAATAAAAAGATGCATCACTTGAAAAGCCATCATTAAGATCAATTTGGCCTTTTCTTTATGATGATGAGAAATCCGTATTTTCATTTTCCTCACAAAAAGAAGCATTGAAGAGAAACAAACCTATCATAGATCAAGGGAAATTTCATGATCATCCTATTTGTGATCAAGATAATAAAGATTATGAAGAGAAAAGTACCACTCTCAAGCAAGATCTAATGCACAAACCTCCATATAGTAAGAGTAATCCTTTCATCCTTCGTCCATCTCACAAAGCTTCCCAACAACCTCTATATAGCAAGAGTAATCCCTTCATCCTTCATCCATCTCATAAAGCTTCACAACCTAAGGATAACCCTTTTCACATTGACTACGTCTACCCTCAAGGGCTACCTCTAAAAGAAACCCAAGCTAACTTACATCTTGTTGTAGATCATTTCCATGCTTCAAAGATCTTAGACCCCAAAGCTTCATGTGCTTCAATGCCTATTATACCCATTCAAAAGGATCCTACATCATTCTTCCAAACATCCCCCACACATATCCAAACATCTACCTTGTCCTTCAAAGTGGCTCCATGTCAAGAGGATAATCAAAAGAGAAAAGAAACAAATATCGATAAAGATCAAGATCAAGATCATATACAATCCCCTCCCATATTTGATGAAGGTCCCACATCCATAGAACCTTGTGATGATCCCCTTGCATCCTTTCATGTCTTCCAAGATGATATCCTTCCATTCCAAGAATGAAGTACCCTTCCAAGTTCCATATTTTCTCCACTTCCTAAGCAAGATCAAGATATCCCTTCCAGAATTTCCAATAAGCATATTGAAAATCAAGAGAAAAATAACCTCTCTACACCATTCAAAGATCCTTGTCAAGATCAAAGTATCCCATCATTCTTCCAAATCCCTTGCATGATAATAAATCCCTTCAAGCTTCAGTTGATCCTACCAAATGTGTTCCTATCAAAACTACTCATGAGCCTATTGGTATAAAGATAAATCTTAAATATGAGCACCTTGGTGATGCAACTCCATCCAAAGATATTGATATCCCTTTCACACCTTATATCCCTCCATTCAAACACAACCATATGCCTTCACTATCCTCCAAATCCATTTTGGGTTCCTATGTCCCAAAATAAAATTCTTCATCCCTTCCATCCATATTAGGTCCATATAGTCATCCATCAACCATTCCTATCATCCCTAGTTCTCCATTCACTTACCCTACCATGTATCAAGATCAACGAAGGCACACATATTTGAACAATGTCCAAACACCAGTCCATATGAACCCTCCATATTATTCCTATTCATCCACAATTCCTAAGTCTTTTGGAAACAATGTTGATGTGCAACATAAAAATCATAAATGCAAGAATCCATATGGGTATAAAAATCACAATGTCACATCTAATTGACATGTGAATGAAAAGAAAAATGAAATATCCAAAAGGTCGCAAAGGTCTATCAAGTAAAAAGAAAAATCAAATAAAATGTGGGTTCCTAAATCCCTCATTGAAGAAATGTATTCAAAAGCATCACAAAAGAAAGAAAAATCAAAGACTATGTGGATTCCCAAGTCACTGTTGAAAGACTTGCACACAAAAGAAAAATCAAAATTGACATTCAAGCTTCCAAAGGCTTTCCACTCCATCTCCCTCCAAACATCTTCCATTTTCCAAGTCTAATTTGGGTTCCTATATCCCAAAATCCACTACCTCAAAAAGATCCTTACCTCCTTCATCTTTTGTTCCTCCATCATTCCACCACTCTTCAAAGTGTGTGTCAAAGTTGATCTTGCCAACATTTCCATCTACAACATACCTTCTTATCCTCGCATTCATTTTCCAATACCTACTTTCCATATTTCCATCCCTCTTATCAATATGTTTGAGCATCCTAGCCATAGCCATGGTTTGTTATAGCATATCTTTCAGAAGAGCATTGTCCAAAGATCCTGAAGTTGGGAAAATATTGAAAAATACAAGAAAAAAAAGAAAAAGAGAAAAAAGAAAAAAAAAATGCCATGATGAAAACCTGGCAAACAAGCATCATGCGTAATTCCTCCTTCTTGCACTCTACACTTGGGGTCAAGTTTCATCCATGCTATCCTCCATCTTCCTATCATTTATCTCACTTGCATCCATATTCCCTCTCTCACCTTTAATCTTGACAAGGTTGAACACATCCATGAGCATTGAGTATCTTGACATCTGGTATCCTTTCCATCAACTTACTTGTTGCATCCATGTTACCCTATCATGATTTTGCTTATCCCATATTCACCTTGATTATTCCTTGATAGTCTTTCCATAATCCCAAAACATCCCTTCATAGCCTCCATCACCCCTTTATCCTGATTGTGTTATCTTATCCATATCTTACCCAAATTGATCCCTTAATCTTGATCAAAATGAAGAACTAAAAGTACAAAATTTGTTATAAAAAAAAACTTCTTGACATGTCCACTCTTTTGGATCCCTCATATTCATGATAGTAAATCATTATCCTATAGGCTATCTAGCACTGCATCATTGACTTCCATGACTTATCCAAAAACATGCTTCACATTGCTATATCATTTTTCTTTAGCTTGGGTAATCTTGAGGAGATGGTCCTACTTGGCCAAACAATGGTATCAGAAACCCAAAGCAATGGACTGCTTAATTTAGGATTGGACACCCCAAATGATTCCTAATGCACTATTTAGTCTCATTTAATTATCAACTAGGGACGTAAACTTGGAATGGCATCTACAAAGTATATGATTCAAACCTCCCCTTCTAAGCCTATCTAAGGAATTTAAATGCTTATGCTTCAGGAAAACTAAACTAAAACTGGTAAGAAAATGTATTCTAATCAAAGCAGGAAATTACAGTTAGGAACTACTCCAACTGACTGTGCTACAGGAACAGGCTACTAATTATGGTATCAGTAGTTGTAGGAATAGCAGAGTTCTAAAACATATAAATGAATAGGAAATGAACTCTACACTAACAAAGCAATCCACTCATCAAGTGGGCCCCCTTGAATGAGTGAATGAAAAGTACAATCAAGATGAAAGTTGCAAACTTGAACTGAACATTCTATTCATCCATAAAAATGATTACACTTGATTGAAACACTATGCAAGAGTTCTATATTAAAAACTAGCTTGTTCGACTAACTCTAAAAGAGTCACAACAGTCGATTATTTAAAAGGAAACTACCACTAACTCCTATACCTACAATCACTTCATAATGAGGGTCGGTTACAACTCATAAAGTTCATAACAGAAACATTATTGACCATGAAGAATCCCATAATATAGCGCACATTAAATCTGCGTGTTGCATGCAACAGAAAGCATTGACTTGCTTGCAAAGATTCTGCAATCACAGTTAGCTTTGATGACTCTCACACCAGTATGTTGGTCTTTGAATATCCACATTCAACTCCTAAAAAATAATTAATGCACACATATCCAACCATATACATATATATCCACATCATCAATATTAGGAAAAGGTGTTAGTCTTAATTATCACTCTTAAAACTATAAGTTCATATGCTTAAAATCATATACATATAAACTATAAGTTCATATGCTTAAAACCATAAATGTATGTCTATGTGCAATCAAATGTCTTAGAAAGAGGATAAAAAGTGGTGAGAAAGATGGCTAATTTAGGAGCCCATCATTCCCCCCAACTGAACTATTGTTGGCCCCTAGCAATCATAAAGTTCTGAACCTTGGCACAGACCCTCAAATCACTAGTTGTTCTCTGCCCAGGCTCATCATGAATATAATCAAAGTATCCATGATTCTCTTTGAGTCTTTCCCAACGCTGGACCTCAAAGGCCATGTCATAATCTACTGCACTATCGTTCATTGCCAGCAATGGCTGAAGGAAGAGTGGAGGCTGAAACCTTAATGGAACCCAACGGTTAAGGAGTGACCTGCCCAATATAGTATACCATGGAACTCTCCTTGTGGCAAGGGTTAGATTTTGAGGTGAGTAAGGTTCCATTCTCTTTAGATCCTATGACATCCCTATCCACCTCTTTTTGGAGGCATTAATTGCTATAGCAGCATCCCGAGAGGAATGCTAGTCCCAGTCTGCAAAGGCTTGTTCTCTCACTGGATAGCTCTTGTTGGCTCCACTAGTGTTTGTTGTAACAAAGATCCAGTCAAAATATGTTCTCCTGGAGTGATGTACCTCAGGCCTCATCATTAAAGGAATTGACATTTCTTTCTCCCTGTATGGTGCATCCTAGTGTTCTCTACTTATCTCATTCTGCATCCATGACATAACTGCTCTGAGTTGTACATCTCCTACATAAAGGAGTGAATTCCACTCTATGTCATCAAGAACTACCAGGTTATGCAAGTACAATTCACACAATAGATTTTTTAGAGTCATTGGGGAAGACTGAAAAGCATAGTAAAATTCATGGGGAGTTGATATGGATGGATTGAGGCCTTCTACAATCCTTGTTAATTTGAAATTAACAAGTTGCTCTTGAAGGAATATTGCATACACTGGTGAAGGTGATCTGCATTCCATCAGCTATGGAATTAACCTAGTAATCTGATCAATTCTTCATTTCAATACCTCAATCTCATCTGATTTATGCTCCAACTGAGAATTCTTCTCATTAATGACTCATTTCAATTTTTCTTTTTCTAAATTCCATTGTTTCTTTTCCCATAACAACTGTTGGTACAAACTTATTCCTGCTGCAAGAGGTGTAGACAAATCTGGTGGGGGTAAAGGTTCTTGATTTAGTATGTCCACCCAACCAAAGGGAAAGTGAGGAATTTTAACTATTTCTTCTGGTGCAGAGGACTTTCCCTTCCACACAAAAATTTTCCTTATCAAATTGGTTTCCTCACTAACATTAGTTGCCACCTTAGCCAGTGTTTCTAACTTTTCCTAACTACCCTGTTGGGGTACCTCTTCAATGATTTCAGTTCCAAAGTCAGGAATTTCCTCTATATTCATATTAACATCTAGCTGGGCAGAATTATCTACGTATTCCTCTGTGTCTTTAGAGGAGTGCTCAGAGTCCTCAAAGTCCTCATCACTTTCTATTAGTATGTAGTTAACTCCAGGGCTAACCTCTATTTCTGGACTCTGCTCTTTCATTATTGTGTCACTGGTTGTAGGTTGATTATTCAATTCCTCAAAAGAGGAATTGTTTAAAGGCTCATTGTCTATAGATTTAGAAGAATCAATGTTAACAATAGGAACATATGCTTCAACATCTTTCTCAAAAAGTCTTTTACTTCTCCTCATAGGGGGTGTGGATGAGCTCGAAGGAGTCTTTCATTTCTTTTTCTTAATGACCACCTCCTCTGCCACTGCTTCAAGAGGTTTTTCAGCATGCTCCTCCCTAGGGTTCTTAGAATGTTCTTCAGGAGGGTTTTCAGAATTCTCTTCCCTAGGGTTCTCAGAATTCTCTTCAGGAGGAAATTCAAGATTCTCTTCCCTAGGGGAATGTAGGGTTTCTTCCATATTATCAGCATTGTCACCAGGTTGAGGTTCTAATGCTTCCTCTTCTAGTTCTATTATTTTACCCTTACCCTTCCTAGATACAGACCTTTTCCTTATGGACGGTGAAGATTCAGGAATATTAGGAGCTTCTGCACTCTTGTTTTTCTTCCTCTAAGAATTAGAGGTTCTAGATTTGAAAATTCTTTTTCTAGGTGACCTAGAAACGGAAGGAGAGGCTTCAGGTTCATTCTCAACTCTTTGAACAATTTTACGAATCCCAGAAGATGTTTGTTTTCTCCTACCAACACCATGACCTCTAGGGCTGACTATTCTAGGTTCAACCTCATTCATCTATAAAAATTCTTCCCATGTCCCAACCTTTTGTCTATTCAATTCCCTTTCCACAATTAATTTTATTAAGAAATGGTGTGAAATAGACTAGTTTCTCCCTGACTGGACTAATAAAGATTTCTTTTTCACAATGTTAAATAAGAAGCTAGGAAGATTTACCGATCGGTTATCATGGCAGAGATGACTGAGAATCTTGAAGTGGAAAGCATGCCGGTATCTGTAGCATCCCTTGTAGGTGAAGTACTGGATAACAAATGCGGCCGGCTGAATGAACTCCATGGGCAAAGATAATCACCAGGTTCCTTGCTTCCTGTCAATATCCAACTAAGGATTACCATGCAAATTGAACTATGCTCTCACTGATCGCAAGTTGAAATCTTTCACCCATTGTTCACCTTCCTGAGGCAAACCTGTCACTTCAGCGACTACATCTTCTGTGAACTCAATTTTCAAACCTTTAACTTCTGTGAACCCATCTTTCAAGGTGGACATAAATTGCAGAGCAACTTCCTTGTTAAACCCCTTAAGGCTTAAATGATAATCCATCCACCCTCTCCTTCTAAACATTTCACAGGTGGGCAGATCATTTAAAAAATTGTGTAGTCCACCGGTTCATGCCTTTGCAGGTCACCTCCCATTGCTTCACTCAAACAAATTTCTAACTTGCAGAACACAATTCTCATAGAATTCAGTGATGGCAAGTCACAGACCTCAATGCATTACAGAACAAAATGCTGCAAAAGAAAGATAGCATACAAACTGCAACTTTATTCATAAAATTAAAGATTTGTTTGCACGAAATCTAATGATATGAGTTTTACATAACATCTCATAAAATCTCACGCGTGCCAAGGATACCACCCCGAACATGTCGCAACATATCATTAAAATTCAAGATCATAATTTAATCTCTTTAATTCACTTTGATTGTGATGATGCAATCACAAAAGGACAGATCGTCACATCATGTCGCAGACATATTTCAAGACACGAACTTAAATTTTACATGCTAACTTTAAATTTTGAAAATAGAATAGTTTCCCCCCCCCCCCAAGTAATGGCATGGGTCCCACCAAGCCAGGTTAAGCAAGAGTGAAAAATTAAAATGACACAAAGTCCTAAAAATTAATGAATAAAAATAATATATGTACAAGTATATGTGGCACTAACCTGGAGGCGTTGTAGGAAGAGTTGTCCAAAAAAACTGCACCTGCATATGTGAAGTGATGGGATGGGATGGATGGGTGGAAAAGAGAGAAGGTGAGATGAAAAATTATTACAGAGAAAGTATTCCATGAAATGTGAAATATTTATTATGGTGGTCTTGAATGGAATCAAGAATTGGCAGAATCCTGGGTGGAAAACCCAGATTCTTCAGCTATAGGAATGGTTGCTTCAACTGTGCTCTGGAACTACTTGAGGAACTCATCACGGCTTATAGGTTTGTGGTAAAGTTTTAGATGATGCCCATTGATGAGTAAATTGAATTAAAAAGGATCTATTGTTGAAAGTTGTACAGCTCCATTGTCAAATACTGATATAATCTCATAAGACCCAAGCCATCTGGTATGAAATTTCCCTAGTGTATGTTGGTATTTTGAATCATATAACAGTGCCCAATCTCCGACAAAAAATTTCTTATCACGGATGAACTTATCATGCCACTTTTTCCTTTGCTATTGTATCAACTCTGTATTGTGGAGAGCGGACTTCCTGTATTCATCCAATCCATTTAATTTCAATAACCTATCTTGTTGTGCTTTGGTGATATCTATATCTAGTTCTAAAGAAGTGCGAAATGTTTTATGCTAGAACTCGATCGGCATAGAGGCAAATTTTCCATAGACCAACTCAAAAGGAGTAAACCCTGTGGTGGTTTTCCATGTGGTATGATAAGCCCATATGGCTTCAGGAAGGTGAGTAGCCCAATCCTTTTTATGCACAACTACTATTTTAGTGAGAATAGACTCTATCTCCTTGTTTGTGATTTCAGCCTGGCCATTGGCCTGAGGGTGGTAGGGTGAAGACTTTCCATGATGCACCATGTACTCCTGCATCAACTCTGTGATAAGGTTAGAGGTGAATTGTGCCCCTTGATCTATGATAATTTCCCTTGGTACTCCAAATTTGGTGAATATGCATTCATAAAGAAACTCAACAACCTTGTGATCTCTGGCATGTCTCATAACTTTGGCTTCAACCCATTTTGTTTCATAATCTGTATATACTACAATGTAAGACTTTCCATGTGAAGAGGGCTCAATAGGTCCAATGAAGTCAATACCCCACTTGTCAAAGGAGGTGACAACTACCTGCAGCTACAGAGGCATTTCATCAGTCTTTGTGGGACGTCCCATATGTTGACACCTATCACAATCCCGAGTATGTTTTGTTGCATCCTTATGCAAAGTAGGCCAGTAGTACCCAGTTGTCAAGATTTTATAGGCTGTCCTCTTTGCAGCAAAGTGTCCTCCACATGGCTCATCATGGCATGCCCGAAGGATGTCATAAGTTTCATCTTCTTGAATGCACCTCCGTGTGACTTGGTCTGGCCCTGTATAAAACATGAAACCTAAGATCCAAGAGAAGTTAAAACTCTTCTCAACTAATAGATAGAATTGTTTAGGAGAAAAGTGAGGTGGCATTCTCCCTGTAGCAAGGTAGTTTTCCAAGTCTGCATACCATGGGTTAAAAGAATCAATAGAAAAAAAGTGCTCATTAGGAAAACTATCATCAATTGCTATAGGATCATCTGGCACTTGCAGTCATGACAAGAAATCAGCCACTACATTAGCCTTGCCCGGTTTGTCTATGATCTTTACATCAATCTCCTGCATGAGGAGTAACCAGCATGCTAGTCTACCACTAATGGTAGGTTTATTCAGTAAGTACTTGATAGCTAAATGATCAGTATAAAAAAATACTTCATAGCTTGTAATGTAGTGCCTAAATTTGTTTAGTGCATAAACAACTGTTAACAACTCTTTTTCAATAACAGTATAATTCAATTCTACTCCTTGCAAATTTTTACTAATATAGTAAATTGCATGTTCAATAATACCTTCCTTTTGTCCCAAACTGCTCCAATAGAATAATCAGATGCATCTATATGGATATGGAATGGAAGCTTCCAATCAGGTCCTCTGAGAATAGGTGTTGTTGTCAGAACATCCTTTAACTTCTGGAATGATGCCTCACATTCCTTTGTCCATGCAAATTCAACTTCTTTCTTTAACAAATTATATAATGGTGCTGCAAGTTGGCTAAAATCCTTTATGAACCTTTTGTAGTAACTAGCATGGCCAAGAAAACTTCTAACATCCTTCTACTTAGCTAGTGTGGGAAGTGTGTTGATAACTACAATTTTTCTAGGATCAACCTGAATTCCAAAGGATGAAAGATAATGTCCCAGGACTACTCCTTCCTCCATCATCATGTAGCACTTTTCACTGTTGAGAGAGAGATTATAATCTTGACATCTCTTAAGAACCTTTTCTAAGTTAGCTTGTGATTCTTCAAATGTTGATCCATGAGTTGTAAAGTCATCCATATAGATTTCAACACAATCAACAACAATGTCAAAGAAAATACCCAGCACTGCTCTCTGGAAAGTAGCAAGGGCATTACATAATCCAAATGGTGAGACTGAATAAGAAAAGGTTCCCCAAGGATAGGTAAACATTGTCTTATCCTAATCTTCTGGTGATATTTGTATCTAATTATACCCACTGAAGCCATCTAGAAATGAGAAGTACTTTTTACCCGCTAGATTATCAAGCACTTGGTCAATGAAAGGCAGTGGAAAGTGATCCTTCTTTGTGGCTTTGCTAAGTTCTTTATAGTCAACACAAAATCTCCACTTTCCTCCTTTCTTTGGAACAATGATAAGAGGAGAAACCCACTAACTGTCAGAGATAAGATAAATAAAACCTGCACTAAGAAGCTTTTGTAACTTGGTCTTGACTATGTCTCTCAAAGTAGGGTTTATTCTTCTTTGAGCTTTCCTTACTGGCTTGTATTCTGGGTTTATATATATTCTGTGAGTATAGAGTGTAGGATCTAAGCCTACCATGTCAGTGTAATCCCATGTAAAGGCTTGCTGGCTATCTTGTAAAAGCTTGAGGAGACTAGACATTTGAGACTCAATGAGGTTTTTATTAACACTCAATTCCTTTCCTAAGGCAATTTCAACTCTCTTGACTTTTTTTAACATCAACACTTCTGCTATGGATGGAGACTTTATCTCATGAGGTAGCAAAGTGTGAAGGTAATTAGGTGCTATAGGAAACTAAGATGTGGTTTTCTTGGGCAGTATTGTTTGAAGGGAACAATTTGGATCATCACAAGATGACTCCTCAGAACCATACTGGTTGGTAAGGATTGTTACAAGAATGTCATCTTCTTCTTGGGATACCATGAACGGATTTCTCTCAATGACCATGAGTTTTTGCACATAGCTTACTTCAAGACCAGCATCTCCTAAGTCAGGCTAGACAACTTGATCAAGTTCACTTTGGGGTTTTGTTGGAGAATATAGAGTTAACTTCTTGGTATTTATTCCATCTGATATGGTCATCTTTCTTGAATGGCATGCAATGCAAGCATCATCTGTGGCTAACCAAGGCCTTCCTAAGATTAATGGATAACCTCCAAGAGTTTCTTTGGGTGACAAGACTATAAAATCTAAGGGGTACTCTAAAGAATCCAGAGTAACAACAATATCCTCAACCATACCATCAGGCTTGACTATGGAATTATCAGCTAACTGCAATATTGTTGGTGTGTCCCGCAAACTGATTATACTAAGTTTCAGCAGAACTTCTCTAGTCATAACATTAATTGATGCTCCCAAGTCAATTAAAACATTCTAAATTTGGGTACCATTAATGAAGATGGTTACTACTTGACTTCATGGATCTGAATACTTAGGCATGACAACTTTACTTAGCATGAGATCAGAGAGCTGGCCTAAGACATGGAAAGTATCAGGGTCTTTCTTTTTCCTTCTAGGTTGTTTTATACAGGCTTCTTTAATTGCTTTGGTATAGACTGGAATTTCTTTAAGTGCATCCAACAAAGGAATCTACACTGTCATTTGTTTGAGCTTATCAATTAAATCAGTGGCTACAGGGTTTTCTTTTGGAGGAATAACCTAAGATGATCTCTGTGGATGAGGAGGATTATTAGGCACTAGTGCAGCTTGAGCAACAGGTGGAACATCATCAGGCTGGCTAATGGGTATGTCCTCAGCATCAGTGACTTTGGTTATTATTGGCTCCTTGGGTGCGGGCAGTGTGGTTCCTGATCTAAGATGGATGTTTATTGGCATGCAAGGAATAAGCCTGTTGCTTATTATTAGGATTTGGAGTGGGCTGAGCTGGAAGTTGAGTTGGCTTTTGAGGAATGCTATTTACTACAGGAGGCAGTGGCATAATAGTTTGCTACTGAGGTAGAGGCATTAGTGCTTTTTGCTGATTAGGCTGACTAGGTCCCCACTGAGGTTGTGGTTGCCAGTTACCATGAAGTGGCCATTGGCTTTTCTACTGCGACTACTGATAGGGGTTATACTATTGTTGATGTGGGTTAAATGGTGGTTGCTACGAATAGGCTTGGTTATAGTATGGTTGTTGATTGGACCAATTGTGATTCCAATTTTGACCTTGAGGAGTAGAATTTTGGGGGTTTGGTTTGGCCAATAGCTATTATTACTGTTATAACCAAAATTATTCAGTGGGTCTGGAGGCATACCTTGTCTCTGAGCCCATGGATGCCTTTGAGCAATGTAGAAAACTTCTCCATTCTCCTCGTCTATAGCTTTGAACTCGGTGGGCATTGGGTTAACGTCCATAGATGCAACCATCTTACATTTATAGTTTCTTTTCCTCTCTCTACAATGAGAATAAAACTCAGCAAGGATAGCATCTGACTCTTCCTTCTTCCTCCTTGCTTGCATGCTATCCAATTGAGTGGTGACATCATTAATGATGTCTTTCTTGAACTCAGACAATAGATTAGACATCTCCATTTTAGATACTCCTGAACCTCCATTGGACTTATACGGTAGGTCTCTAAGTCCCCTACCCTTCTTCAAAGTGGCTCTTGAGTAATTTTGACATATATTCTTTATGTCATTCCAAGATTTTTGAGTGATATCACCTCCTTCCATTAGGTCTAGAGCCTCAATACTTCCATCATTCATACCTTTTAAGAAAAGGTGCTTCTGAGATGCCTCATTTAGCTGGTGTTGAGTATTATGCTATAGGTTGAACATAAATCTGGATACATAATCCTCCAGTGTTTCATCCTCCTTTTGAGACATTTTAAAAATGTCATCACCTTTCAAATCTTGACCTCTACAGTGTTCTTTGTACTTTGTAAGAAACATTGTGTGCATGGCATTCCAATCTGCTACAGCATTGGCACCCAACCCCATGAACCATCTCAAAGCAGCTTCTTTTAGAGTTGATGGGAACAACTTCAACTTGTGGGCATCAGTGGTATAGTCATAACTCTGGCAAAGAATATCAAATTCAAAGAGAAAGGTCTCAGGGTCTTTTGTTAGGAGGCCATAAAATTTGGGAAGTGCAGCAGTAGGTATATTTTTCAAATTTTGGTTTCCTTGCTATTGAGGTATAGGAAAAGGAAAGGGAGCTTGAGCAGCCATTCTGGGAGGAGGACCTTGTGGTGGTGGCTGATATACAACAAGAACAAGTAGATTATCTTGATATTTAGGTTCAGAAAATAGGTCATTCAAATGCAGTGATTCTTTAGACGATGAAGAGGATATGTGTTCCTGAGCATCAGCAAATGGATTTTCAAAGTGTTCTTCTTCTTTGTTCTCACTTTGTGGTTCTTCAATTTGAGGATTACATAAATCAAATGGTTCTCCTTGATAGTTATGGGGAAGAAATCTCCCGAGGTGATCTCTCCTTCTATGCATAAAAATGCTTACTTAAGTACTAGATTAAAACTAAGACTGCGACTACAAGGATTAGTTTGAATTAACACCATCCCCGACAGCGGTGCCAAAATTGCTTGGCCAAACAATGGTATCAGAAACCCAAAGCAATGGACTACTTAATTTAGGATTGGACACCCCAAATGATTCCTAATGCACTATTTAGTCTCATTTAATTATCAACCAAGGACGTAAACTTGGAATGGCATCTACAAAGTATATGCTTCAAACCTCCCCTTCTAAGCCTATCTAAGGAATTCAAATGCTTATGCTTCAAGAAAACTAAACTAAAACTGGTAAGAAAATGTATTCTAATCAAAGCAGGAAATTACAGTTAGGAACTACTCCAACTGACTGTGCTATAGGAACAGGCTACTAATTATGGTATCAGTAGGTGCAGGAACAACAGAGTTCTAAAACATATAAATGAACAGGAAATGAACTCTACACTAACAAAGCAATTCAATCATCAAGTAGGCCCCCTTGAATGAGTGAATGAAAAGTACAATCAAGATGAAAGTTGCAAACTTGAACTAAACATTCTATTCATCCATAAAAATGATTACACTTGATTGAAATAGTATGCAAGAGTTCTATATTAAAAACTAGCTTGTTCGACTAACTCTAAAAGAGTCACAACAGTCGATTATTTAAAAGGAAACTACCACTAACTCCTAAACCTACGATCACTTCATAATGAGGATCGGTTACAACTCATAAAGTTCATAACAGAAACATTATTGACCATGAACAATCCCAGAATATAGCGCACACTAAATCTACACGTTGCATGCAACAGAAAGCATTGACTTGCTTGCAAAGTTTCTTCAATCATGGTTAGCTTTGATGACTCTTGTGCCAGTATGTTGGTCTTTGAATATCCACATTCAACTCTTGAAAAATAATTAATGCACACATATCCAACCATATACATATATATCCACATAATCAATATTAGGAAAAGGTGTTAGTCTTAATTATCACTCTTGCAAACCTACAACTACAGGAGGTAACTACCCAAAACATAGCTTAGGAGAGAAAAAATCCATTAACATGCATAACTATTATATTCACCATTCTTGTCCATGAAATTAAGCAGATATTATGTCTTTAGAGGTATCCTCATTCCATCTTATGTTCACACACATATATATAATCATATACATAGAAACTATAAGTTCATATGCTTAAAACCATAAATGTATGTCTATGTGCAATCAAATGTCTTAGAAAGAGGATAAAAAGTGGTGAGAAAGATGGCTAATTTAGGAGCCCATTAGGTCCTATGGGTCACATTCCCATGCTTCATCCATCATGGCCTTTCCCTCTCTAATCCATCAGCTTGCAAATACATCTTTCATGTCCTATATCTTGCTAGACATTGGGGGCAAACCAATGTGATCTTATTTAAGAGTTGGTAATTTCTAAAAAAAATGTGTTTGCATAAAGTGCTTTGAGCTATATATTGCATAAATTGAGCTTTTGTAATATTTTGGGAAGTTTTCCCAAGTCCAACATTTTTCCTATCCAACTAGGGGCATTTGACCTTAATCAGTGGATTTCAACAAACAGACATCAATTCACATGAAGCAATGCATTAAACTCAAGAAGATTCAATAGTGCTACATTTGGTCACATATCAGAGAGAAATTTTTCAGAGCTTCAGAAGTGAGATATTTTTGTTGGACCTTTGATGGCTATCATTGCTAATACCCAAGTATTTTGATCCTACAACTTGATCCTTGAGCCTTCATTGACTTTATTATTCGAAATTAAAAATTGACAACACTTAAAAGATCAGAATGTTTGAAATTCTTTTTGAAAATCTGGATACATAGCAAAACACTTGAAGCTTTCTTTTGATAATCTTAATTGAATTGACTTTTATCACATCTTTTTAGCTAATTGATGATGTTTCGACTAGATTGGCCATGATAGAGAAATGATATTTTTCTTGCCTTTGACTGATTGTCTTAAGGAAGATTCATCAACTTATGAGAATTCATCTAATGACATGGTCATCAAAGAGCCATCAAGGACTTTCATATAAGGTGGAGGGTTGACCTTTGTTTGTTTATGAAACATTGAATTCATTGAAACCAGTATTCATACTCCCCTAGTTGGTTATTCAACTAGTGAGGGTTGTACTAGTTTCCTAAAAGGTGTTACCAAAAGTGATATAAAAGCGGTATTCATATCATCATGATGTGGTCAGTGATGATTGTACTTGTCTTTCCGGGCCCACAATGCTTAATGATGAAAATTTATCTCAATGGCATTTCTTTGATAAAAGGCTAGTGACACTTAGTTGCATTGCATTGCATTTTCATGTTAGATTAAGTGCATTGGTTTGTAGTTATTTTTCCAAGGAAAAAGGGGTTTCAATCAATATGTTCATCAATCAAAAAGGGGGAATCAAGGAAAAGTCCACATAATTATATAAATGTCCATAACATTAAAGGTCCATCAAATTTGTATATGAAAGATATAATATCATCGACAAAGTGATTCATCAAGTCCTGATCAATAAATATAACTTGATACAACATCATCAACAAGGACGATCCATAAATCTAATATCCAAGAAGCTAGGGACCATACCTATAACTTACAAAAATGTGCCTATTTTGAAAATCAAGGGAATCATATCAGTATTCTATATCAGTGGATTATCCTACATCAATCAATCAATCAATCAATCAATCAATATCACCCTATTGTTTCCCAACTCTTGATCGTGAGGTGAGAACAATAGTATCAAGCAATCAAACCTATCACCAGTTGTTTGTGTCTCTATGTCTTGAGAGTGAATTATCAGTATCAATCCTATCAGTTGTTTACCTATCAATTATCTCATATCAGTTTTTCTATCTGATCAGATTGACAAATAGCATTCATTGGTACCATTATCCTGATATCCATATCACTTGTTTTGTTTAACTACAACAAACCTATCTATCTTGACCTATATCAACATATCAATCAAACCAGGGAATTTCCTTGAATCATGGCATATCATCAATGTTTTTCAAAAATGAAAACATATTGGAACAATATAAATCAATCATACATTTTTCAAAAATAAACAATCAATATGTTTCATTTCTGAGGGGGCATCAGAGTATTAAATTGGCATTACATCAAAATCTGGGGCATCAAAATTTTTGAATCATTATTAGTGGGGCACATATCATTTTATCAATCAAATCAGTATCATATCAGAGTGGCATTATTAGTATCAGATCAAGGTATCATATCAGGCAGCAATCAGTGAATCAGTAAATCAGGACCTAAAAAGCGATCAGGACTAAAAGAATCTTTGAATTAATGTTCTTCGCACATCAATTCAAAGAGGGGCATTTGTAGACACTCAAAAATGGGCAAGTGCTTTTAAATTACAAAAATCATCAAATTGTCTTGAAATCATCAAAATGCACTAATTCAATCAAAAAATGGATCAAATCAAAATTAAATGGACATTTATTAAATCAAATTGGACAAAATCATTTAAAGCAAAGGAAAAATCAAATAATGACATTGAATAATTAAATCAAAGCTTAAAGGGGTGAAAAATACTATATAATTGATTTTAATCAATTAATTGTATAGTTATTAAATCAAAAATCAAAATGAACCTATTCCCTTACATGGCTAAATTTAATTATTTAATTGAATTTAATTAATCCTAATATCTTTCAACAAAGTTGAACAACCAATAAGAATTAAGGACAAAAAGACATAAATCACTCAAAAAGGATGAATCTCAATCACTCATTTCAATCTTTCAATCTCATCCACTCAATTTTGTCCTTTTGTCCAAAGCTTTGAGACAAACATTTAAATTGTCCCCCCATTTAAAAATAATGCAAATTATTTGACTCAACCAAGGGTTAATCATTATTACTTCACTCCACCCCCTACCCTTGGGAATTTACTATAAATATGAGGCAATTTGGAAGCATAACATATCTTAGAAATTCATTTGCAAAGTATTGTTATTATAGACAATTTGAGAGCATTTTAAGAGCATTTGAGCAATTTGAATGATCTTTGTATCAATTTGAGCTAGAATAAGCATTTGTAGCATCATATTTTCTCATTTTAGAAGTGTCACTAGTGGAGATTGAGCTAAGAGCTTCACTTGCCACATCTTTCTAGAGAATCGTGAGATGTTATAGATTTTAGTTTCAATTCTTAGTTAGATTTGTATTGTATTTACTTTGAGTTGTTACTAATTGATCTTAATTTCATGAAGGTGTTAAGCATACACACACAAATGAAAAATCATTCAATAAAATGGGCACCATTTGTGTGTGTATGCTTAACACCTTCATGAAATTAAGATCAATTAGTAACAACTCAAAGTAAATACAATGTAAATCTAACTAAGAATTGAAACTAAAATCTATAACATCTCATGGTTCTCTAGAAATATGTGGTAAGTGAAGCTCTCAGCTCAATCTCCACTAGTGACACTTCTAAAATGAGAAAATATGATGCTACAAATGCTTATTCTAGCTCAAATTGATACAAAGATAATTCAAATTTCTCAAATGCTATTAAAATGCTCTCAAATTGTCTATAATATCAATGCTTTGCAAATGAATTTCTAAAATATGTTTATGCTTTCAAATGGCCTCATATTTATAGTAAATTCCCAAGGGTAGGGGGTGGAGTGAAGTAATCATGATTAACCCTTGGTTGAGTCAAATACTTTGCAATGTTTTTAAATGGGCGGACAATTTAAATGTTTGTCTCAAAGCTTTGGACAAAAGGACAAAATTGAGTGGATGAGATTGAAAGATTGAAATGAGTGATTGAGATTCATCCTTTTTGAGTGATTTATGTCTTTTTGTCCTTAATTCTTATTGGTTGTTCAACTTTGTTGAAAGATATTAGGATTAATTAAATTCAATTAAATAATTAAATTTAGCCATGTAAGGGAATAGGTTCATTTTGATTTTTGATTTAACAACTATACAACTAATTGATTAAAATCAATTATGTAGTGTTTTTGGTCCCTTTAAGCTTTGATTTAATTATTTAATGTCATTATTTGATTTTTCCTTTGCTTTAATTGATTGTGTCCAATTTGATTTTATAAATGTCCATTTTAATTTGATTTGATCCATTTTTTATTGAATTACTGCATTTTGATGATTTCAAGCCAATTTGATGATTTTTGCAATTTAAAAGCACTTGCCCATTTTTTAGTGTCTACACATACTAAGAAGCTTATCTTCAAGGGTGCATACCATAGCTCGGTCATACACACATGTGTTGATGCTTTGTTCATCTAGTGCTCTACTAACTATCATGTATTTCATACTTAGCCATATTCTGACCTTATGAGTAAGTGTGTTGACTCCAAAACTCTATATGACTTTGTTTTGATAATGAAAACACTATATTATAGTCATATACAATAATATAGTCAACTTTCCAATAGACTTGTCTTAGGAATTCCCAATTATGTTTATCACAAGCCTTCATCGTGTCTAATTTTAAAACCATAAAAGGAATCCTCTCAACATGAATCAAGTGAAGAACCTCATGTGCTACCAATGCACCTTCCATCATCTCCCTACTAGGGAAGAAACCACCTTCTTGTTTCAAGATGATATGTGGAATGATATTTGCTAGCCTTGAATAAATTGCCTTGGTAAAATTTTTTTAGATCATGTTACATAAGGAAATAGATCTGAAATTAGGAAAAGTCTTTGGTTGAGAACACTTAGGAATAAGGGTGATGAAAGTTGTGTTGAATTTTTTTAGCATACCTCCATATGTTCTAGCCACTTCTATTACTAAAAAAATATCTATTTCGATAAAAACCCAACACTTCAAAACAAATAGAGGATTAAAACCATCTAGGTATGGCACCTTGTCTACCCCAATGTTGAAGACCACCTTATTGATTTCATCAAAAGAAAAGGGTCTCATTAATCTATCATTCTGATGATCTGGAACCAATTTCAAAATACAATCTAGAAGAGAAGAATTTTCTTGGTTAGGTTCGACTAAAATAAGTAGATTCTCAAAAAAGGATAGCCTCCTTTTGAATATCATCCTCCTCCATAAGCAATCTTCCTGTAGCGTCCTAAATCTGGAAAATAGCATTACAATATCATCTAACTTGTACTGAGGCATGAAAAAACTGAGTTTCCCTATCTCCCTCTTGTAACCATAATTCCCATGACCTCTAACACCAATAAATTTCTTCCCTCAATGGGATCTCATCCAATTTATCCTTTAGATCTCTCTAAATATCAAAAACATCAACACTTAACCCGTTTATAATGATATGTTGATTACACTGATGCAACTCAAGCTCAATATTCCTTTTTTGTTCAAAAATATTTCCAAATTAATCTTAATTAATTCGTCAAACTATTTTAACACAAAAAGCACATCAAACCAAATGACATGCAACATGAAAAAAATTGACTAAACCAAAATGCAATAATCAAGCCCAAATGAAGGGTTCACAAATGATGTCACCTTAACAAATTTAAAGGATAGTAATAATATACTTGTCCACTATTTCAAGACAATAAATGGCTTAGGTTGGGATTGAGCCTGTATGTTATCTCCGCTTTCTTACCATTGAGACATTGTGACAGCGTACGCTCAGCCTAGTAATTCAAGAAAGTCAATGTTTGGTAGCTAAAATCCTGCATAAAAGATGAGCATGTACAAACATGTATAAGTATATAATAGACAATGGCGAGGACAAGCTGATCATGTAGATCTCACAAGAAAGTAACTATCACTTCATCCCTCAATCATATCGGACACATCAAACAAAAATATAAAACATTGTATGCCAACCATAGACATGTAAGTATGGGGTCAGTAAAACCATAATTATAAATATACATAACATCAAATATATCCAAAGATTTAACACACCTGAAAAGTGGCCTAAAGGAGTCGGGCCATATACACTAAAAAAAAACAATGGGAGGGGTATTACATGCATTAACAATGAAGTCAAACCCTAAGGAACAAAACTTTCCAATGAAACAAATAGAACATGCATGTTTTTTTACAAGTAAAATATACTAAATTCTCAATATGCATAGGATTATAAACAAGAGGATGTAAACTTCTTCTTGGTGAGAATGCCGCTAAACTAAGAACCTAGAAAATATGCATCAGAGAATAAAAATCCTAAATAAGAGAATTAGACATCAAATATTACAAAAGATATATGCTAGAAAAATCACTAACTTATAAAAAAATACATTAAACATTAAAATAAACACATTGTAAACAATCATATACAATATTAAAAAAACACAATAAGATAACAATATATAAGAGAGAAAATGAAACAAACAAGGTTTTTTTGGTATTGTTTTGGTCAAAATGAATGTCAAGTATATTTCTAAAGCTAGAAAGTTGTATTATTTTAGGAACTATATGAAATAAACAATGCATCATTGGCACTATAAACTAGAGTAAACATAAATTGCATCCAAAATAGGTAATACATATGATTCATATGTAGGGAATGTGCACTATAGGGAGAATAAAAAAATACAACACTATAGAGGAAAACACTTCAAGGAGTGCAAAAGTAAGTATGTCCAAGTAATAGCCCACCAAATACATAAGATGCAAATTATGTTAATGTATAAATTATAGGGGGAAAAGATGTTTGTAAGGAAGAAACATCCTTGATATGACATATAATATATTGATGTCATATAGAGAAAAGAAACATCACATTACAATACACACTAATGGATCCACATATTTAAATTCAATATATATTAAAACCAATCATGAAAATCATTTAGAGGAGTTTTTTCAACTAAGATCATTCTCCAAGCCTTATGGAACTATGAGTACAATGGAAGTTCATACTATTGTAAACTCAAAAAAATTGGTCAACATGGAAGAGACGTAAATATCTCCACACTTTTCGTCATCTTGAGAAATTAAAAATATAATGTAAAACATATAGAATGATTTAGAAATAAATAGAGGAATTCAATGCAATATTTTCATCCAAGTATATCTATGTACCTATGAAGGTAACATGATGATGTAAATGAGGTTAGGGGGTCCTCATAAACTGCTCAACTTCATAGATAAAACTCATAATGAACTCATAAATCAATTCATTTCCATACATATAATGGTTTCAATGATAATTCACAATACTCACAATCACATAATATTAAACTTTTTAACCAAATAACAAAAATATACTCGAAGAAACTATCCACATTCTCAAATGTCAAGGCTCATTATATCCCTCTCATTTTAGATATTTTTCATGGTATTAACCCATAAAGTAGAATGTGATAACTACTATCACCACCTAAAGTGGAATTTCTCCTATACCATGTGCAAATAAAGGTGCAAACTCCTAAGTGTTTCATATGCAAACTACTATGTATGCGGTGTACTAAGTAAGCTTAATAAAACTGTAATTAGGTGAATGATTAATTACACCAACAACACTTAATTTGGAACAATTAAAAACTAACAAATCTTTCCTAATCTTTCTTTAACAAATCATGAATACTTTAACCTGAGGAATATTTATTTTTTCTCACATTAATTATATTTTTGAAGTCTCCTTTAATGAATTATGGAATACATGCATGATCTTTGCTAATTTAAAACCAATAATAAGGACCTATGCTTCCATAATATTATTTATTTTATCTAGGAGTTTTAGAGCAAGAGCACATACAAGACATCCATTTGATTCCCTAATAACACATCTAACACCTAAATAACCAAGGTTGTCACTTGAGATATCATCAAATTTTAATTTTATCACGGACAAGGGTAGGAGCAGGCTTACTCAAAATCCTATTAATTTCACCTTTATCAATAGTATACAATGATCTTGGTTTTGAAACAATAGTGATTTCCACTTTTTTGGAGTCTTGTGTAGAGAAAGATTGGAAGTTTGTTTGGGACTTGTGTTACTCCTATTTTGAGCATTAATGGATTGTCATTAGTAGCAATTAGTTATTCAAATGGTAAAGGATGGTAAAAGAGACAATCAGGATAGTCGGTCAACAATATATAGCCCACACATCGAGAAGATATCAGGAAGATCTCTAAGATAACTGAATAAGGGTTTGACCAAGTACACTCATCGAGCGACAGATAATTACTGAGTACCGAGCTAGTGATCACTGAGCATTCATATGAACTGATCACCAGTAATTTACCAAATGGAGAATGTAGTGATTATCGAGTAAAGCAGGAAATAATATAGTAATCTAAAATGGCACAAACATCTATACAAATAGTTCACACCAATCAGTAAATGGTTTACCAAGATCAAGACATAATTAAATATGGATATAATCATTAATTTGGTGATGATTCCTATATAATGTTAGATCTAGGTTATTTTGTTACACTGTTGATCTTAGGTTTTCTAAGATATTATAAACTCTAATTAGGTCAAGATGATTTGATATAAAATATGTAAGGATGTCATTATGAATGTATCATGAAGGAGTAGCTGCACTAAGGACATCAGGAGATCAGACAAAGGGTTTTTAACAGAAGGCTTATGAAAGAAGGATTTAGTTTTTCAGAACACACACAAGGCTACCAAGCATAACAGAAGGACACATGCATCACAAGGTGGTGATATCTATTTGATATTTCACAGATCTAAGTCAGGAAAGATTAATTTTCTATTTATAGATACATTTACTGAACGTACCTTTTAACCATTATAGTAGAATTGAAATCTCTTAACAGAGTGGAGTTAACCATTCTTATATAAATCTCTTAACTGAGTACAAACATGTATTGTGTTGTTAAAATCCTTTAACCAAGTATATCTAGTCAATCTAATTGTTACTCCTAATAGGATAAGATCATCAAAAGTGATCTCAAATTTGTAGCCTTAACCAACATACTTTATTGTTGTAGTAGTGACAATTTGTGGGTGTCATCTCCATCACATTTTTTACCTTCTTACAAGGGTTTTTGGGATAGAAAAATATCTATGTCATGAGTTTGAATTTTCATGAATGATTTATTGTTTAGATTACATGCAATTTACATTTTCAGTTACTTGAATGTATGTTTCAAATAATGAATTCAGACAATTAATTGAGATCTACACTTGCAAAGTTTTTAGTCTTGAAAAGTTTTGAGGGTATTGATTCACCCCTCCCCTCTCAGTACTTATCTTTCCACAATATCAACAATTGGTATCAGAGCTAGATCTCTTGTTAAGGAAGTTTAATCACTAAAGAGAAAAGGTCTAAGGATGGAAAGATATAAGATGGATTAGACTATTGAGAATCAAAGGTTACAGATGTAGATCTTTATTGAACAATTCAAATAAGCCAAAGAAGAAATGAAGAAGTTACTGGTCAAGAGGAAGGATATGGAAATTTGGTATAGTGGGACTAATTATCAAGAAGTGGAGATAAATAATCCATTTGAGGTATCTAGATCTGAATTTGGTAGCATATCTGATGCATTTGAAGGAACCATATCAAATCTATCTAAAAAGAATCTACATCTTATAGAAAAAGTCAAAGCTTAGCAGATCAGTCAAGAGACACAAATGGTTAGGATGATTGATGTCATGAATAATGAAAGGCAAGAAAAACAAGAAAGAAACTTGGCTATTGAAGACATGAGACAAATGACTGCTAAGCTACAAGAGAAGGAATCTGAGATACTGAGACTCACCGAGCATCACTTTGAAATCTCTAAGCAGATGGTTTTCATAAGTCAGTAAGTCGACTAAGTAAATAGTGAACTTACAAGGAAACTAGAAGACATCGATGAATTAAGAGAGGAAAATGAAAGATTGAAGAATGAGGTAAAAATGCAACAACAACATAATGAGATGATCAAGAAAGCTGAAGACAGTACTAAAAGAATGGATGAATTTTTGATAAGTCAAAAAAAATTGATAGCACAACTAGTTTAGGCTACACTAAGAAGGGGGAGTCATCAAGACAAGCTAAACAAAATAATTCCTATGCTAATCCAAGTCTAAAGAAGTTGTCATTTTATCATTATGGAAAAATGGGCCACACATCAAATGTTTGTAGGAGTAAAGTAGAAGGTATTCGTAAATCCACTCCTAAGTTTAGTGGTTATTGTTATAATTGTAACAAGTATGGACATCAGTCACATGAGTGCAGATCAAAATTGAATAGGACTCTTAAGAAACCCTACATGGAGAAACATTGTCACACTTGCAATATGCATGGACACATATCACAAGAATGCAAGACAAAGATGAAGCAAGTATGGACACTGAAAGAATAGAATAAAACATATCAACCGATAAGGAAAGGTAATACATACACTAGGGATTAAAATACATGGGTTTGTTTGAATGGAAAGATAAGGGATTGAGAGGGGAGGGGTGAATCAGTAACCTCAAATTTTTTTAACTAAATACTCAGTCTGTAAATAGTAATAACTAATCTATCCAATTGAGTTCATTATTTGCAACATTCATTCAATTGACTTGTAAATGTAAATTGCATGAAAAAAAACAATAATTCAATCACATAACATAGATATTTTGGTTACGCAGAAACCCTTGTTAGAAGGTACAAACTGTGGTGGGGATGACACCCATAAATTCTTCACTACTGTAGATAATAAAGTATGTCAATTAAGGCTACAAGTTGTGATCACTTCTAGTGATCTTACCCTATTAGGAGTAACAATTAGATCGACTAGATCTACCTTGTTAAAGGATTTAAACAACACTACTTGAGTGTGTATTTGGTTAAGATATTTACAAAAATACTGTTAAGTCTACTCTGTTAGGAGATTTTACTAGCTCTATTACAATGATTAGAAGATAACAGAAAGTATCTGTAAATGACAACTATACTTTACCTGAATCAGATCTAAGATAAATATCACCTTAATGTGTAGTAGTATGTCCTCTATTTTTCTCTGTAGCCTTGACTGCTTCTAAATAAACTGAATTGTATATCCGATTACTGCTCAAACCATGTCTGAATTCTAATGTCTTGAAGGTGGCTATTGCTTCAAGATCTCCTTCTTCTCCCTTATGTCAATATGACATGAATTACAAATATATAGAAAAATTCTATGATTTCCATGACTTCCATGACCTAATTAGGTTTACATCTTCTTAGGAAAAACCTAAGATCTACGGTGTACAAAATTAACCTAGATCTAGCTATTACATAGGGATCATCATTAAATTTAATGATTACATCTATAATAAATAATCCTTGATCTTGGTAAAACATTTTATGAATCCGTTGTAATCGTTTACATAGATAAATGTGCCATAACTGATTACTATGTTATGTCTTAGATTTCTCAGTAAACACAACCAATTCTTCTTGGTGAATATACTGGTGCGCAGTGTCTAGTGTTCTCTGTGTTTACTGATGCTCAGTGCTTGATATACTCTGATGCTCATTAAAATTACTCTGGTGCCCGGTTAAACCTATTTCCATTTAGCTCTTGATGCTTCCTTATGAATACTCGGTATGAAGGCTTGTTTGTTTAACTGACTAGCATAATGTAGCTTGAAGTTCTTCCTTTTACCGACTGATCAACTTCGATACTAATGACAACATCTAATGCTCAAATAGAGATAACAATCTCAAAAATATGTACTTACATCTTGTCAAAAATGTGCTGATGGGTTTTCTTCAGAGAATCTAAGAGGTTTTCCCATTCCTCTTTCAAGTTGGTGAGAGCAATATTCTTAAGACCGACTTGTGCATGCATGTCGAATATGTTCTCCAACACTAAAATTTCTAGTGTTGCAACTAAAGCTTGCTCCTTGACAATATGTCACTCAATAATTTTTAGGTAGGCAAGAAACTCTGCCTGTATCTTGATGACTTGGTCACTTATCTTATCCTCTTTCTTCCTCAAATCTTCTCTTAACTGCATGAGTTCTTGAACTTTGAGTATATGCTTATGAAAATCATTTATCTTGGTTAAGGAGGCATTTGCACTGGCTTGGATATTGGTATCCAACATCTTAATCATTTCACTGATCTCAGTAGTGAAACTCTCCAGAGTGCAAAGCTTTTAACTAACATCTAAATTATGTTCTGAGTAATAGATTGAACCTTGGTGATTACCTCAAAAATCTTTACCTTGTTTATTGCCACTTCCTGGATGATCTGTTCTACCAATTTGTCTTTTATCTTAGACTCTTCCCTTTCTTCAAGTCTATTTTTTGCATCAATGTCTAGGGAATTTATTTCCTGTACAAGAGTGGCAAGCTAGTCTATTATCGGCGTGTCTTCATTTATCTGGACCTTAGGTACAACTTGTTGTAAGATGTCTCTTACATCTTCAAGAATCCACTTGCTATTGCACTCTTTCCTCAACTTCTCTTGATCTACCTTCCTTGTGCATAGTTCCCCATATTTTATTAACTCTTCGGGGTCCAAATTCCTTGGATCACAATCAGGTATTACAATGACTTCATCTAGTGTGACCCTCCCTTTGCCATGATTTTTCTTCTTCTTTTTAGGCTCTTGTGGTGAAATCTTAACAAAAGGAATAATATCCTTTACCTCAACACTCGGTGTTTCTTGCCCGATAGACACATTATCTTCCTTCTTCTACTCCTCATAACCTATGTGTTGGTTGATACAGAGGGAGATTCAGATATAGTATCTAGTGGTGTGGTCTCCATAGGTTTAGGGTCATCTCGACCCTATGTATCTACCTCTTTTTCCTTAGGCATTTATGTCTCTTCAGGTGTGCTTGTCCCTTGTTTCCCTGATGCATCCTTTGGTTGCTCAAGGATTGAGCCTTCGGGTTCTTCCATAGAAATAAGTTCAACTACTTCTATTAGGATAGGAAGATCACCAGGTAGAGAGCTTATTGATGGCTCAGTAGTGGTTCCATCTTCTTGTGCTTTATCTCCATCAATAATACATCCTCATCATCTCTGATGTCATCAGGATCACCATTTTTTATGTCCTCAATGAGTACATCAAGTGCATTATTATCAATCTCTTGGATTTCAACTCGATCCAGTGTATCCTGAGTTAAAATCATCTCCTCTATGGCATCTATTGTATCAGGTACCTCCATATCTGATATATGAATTCTTTGTTTCAGTGCTAGATCTACATTATCATTGTGAATTCCCTTACCTTTTCGCTTTAGTTTCTTCTCAAGAATAATGGCTAAGGCCATCTTTTCTAACTCTTCACGGGCTTGTACAATTGAAGTCTAGATGAGTTGACTATTATCATCTATGCCTACCATATTTCCATCAAGTATCGATAGTGCCCGGTTCTTTACTCAAAATCTCTTTGAATACTTACTCATAAATTCATCAATTTCAGGAACTGTCAATGTAGGAATTTCCAAAACTAGGAATTGTTCCCTCATTCTCTTCTCAGCATTCAATGCATAGGACCACTTCTATGAAATTATTTCTTCTAATGCCTTGGGTAAATATTTGGCAAATTCTATTGGTACTCTCTTGAATCTAATCATCATCTGGATGATAGCCTCTTCAATTTTATTCTGGTCTTCGATTGACAAGTGCTCAAACCAACTAATTTCACGACCACTTAATCCTCCATTTTCAATTATTTCTTCAGCTACCTCATCAATTGACCGACTCTTATTTACAACAACTTTGAACTGATCATTATCATCTTCATCATCATCTAAATCATCTTTTCCTCTAATTAACTTTCTTCTTTTATTAGGGGCCTCAGTAGTAGATTTAGTACCTCTCTTTTTATATGTCTTCGTCGGTGTTTCTGCAATTGGCCTTGATATCTTTACAACTTCTTTCTTTGGTGGAGGTGAAGCTACAATTTTTGATCGTGTATGCTCCCTTATCTGCACTTCTAACTGCATCTTCTTTGGAAAGGGGGAAGGAGAAATCGGTATAGTATCTACATCATTGTCTGACTCGGTTTCTTCACTGTCATGAGGTTTGTCAAAAAGAAGTAATTGACCTTCAGTTTCTACCTCAACCGGTGTACTCTCAGATGATCCAACATCATCAAAAAATTTCTTTACTAGATTTTTCATCATTTTCTTTGACTTTTTGTTATTTTATCGATAACTAGGCCTATTTTGATTCTTGTCTTGGCCTCTTCATAAGTTCCAAACCTTTCTACATTAACATCCTTAGGTATAGCCAATAAAGCTTTTATTGATTTGGAAGAAAAATCAATGTCTATTTCATATCCCATGGGGGCCAACCATTTTTTCCTAGGCTCCACAACTGTAATCAATGTGTGATCAGTGTCAACTAGAAAACATATTTCCTGTTCATAATCTTCAACTAGTTGCCTTGGAATTCTACTTTGAGAATTCATTCTACTTTTGAATTGCTCAAAATAGTTATCTAAAATACTCTTAAGATTATTTCCCAAGCCCTTAATCAAATTTGTAATTTGAACTATGACTAGCTTGTCGGTTGACCATTCTATATTACCAACCGATGGGAAAAATATTTGAACATAAAATAATATGCAAACTAGTAGGGATCTAAACTTACATGTATTAGACTTCACCAACCAGATTGTATTCATGTTCTCTTCAGTTTGCTTCAAAAGAAGCTCAGCGAGGTCCAACTAAAAACCTTTCTTGACCATTTTGTAAGTTAAGTCAATGGCTCCACATGGCACACTATTCAATCTGCTCGACTGATAAATCTTATAACCGATGACATGAGCTACAAATTTTACTTATGGGTCTTTGATTATGTTAATCTTTATAGCTCATTTGTCCCACTCGGCTCCTTTGTTCTTTTCAATTTGAGTCCTTGGTGCATTGAAAATTTCTTTTGTCTTATCATTGGTAGGATACCCTATGACATCATGAATCATATTCTTAGTTATTTTGACGGGCTCATCCAACCAAAACTTTCCATAATGGAACTGACTAAGAACAACCCTAATCCATTCGCTCTTGAAGTCTTTCAAAAAATTTAGGGCATTCAGCAGTCCTATTACTTCCAGTTGCTTATAATCGGATTTCATTTTTCCATCTACTCCACATAGCTTATGATAAGTTTCATACATATATCGAAATCTCCAATTTCCCCTATCTTGCAATGAATGTATGAGTGTACATCCTCAACCAGTAAAACCCTAGGTGGTATGCTTGAGAAAGCTCTCGTTTGATCAATTTGCGATGTAACTTTGGGATGAAGTTTGTATTGGGGTTCATTACATGTTGCAAAAAAAATAAGATTGACTTCTTCCTCCTCTACAAAACTTAGACTTGTTTATCTTTGATGGAGATGCCATAATTTCTTAATTTAGGGTTTTGGTAAGTACGAGTATGAACAGCTCAGTGATAACAGTACTTACACAAAAATATCGACAAAATCACTCTGAAGACTTTGAAATTGTGCTCAAATACTCTAAAAATCCTTTGCATGAAATCGATCTGGAAACTCTTCACTCTTCGTAAACACTGGTGAAAAATGAACTAAGCTCATCACATATTTATAACTTTTTCAAATTCCTACTCAAACCTTTTGCAATAAATGTTCAACCTACTCATAGCTCGATGACAACTGTCAAACTTGGTGAGTACCACAAAATACCAATAGCTCGGTTAACAAATAAATTTTCACTCAATTAATACTAATACTTGGTTAACCTTGCATAATAGTCACCGACAGGTAACTTCTTCCTCAGTCTAGCATATACCGACTATAAACTCTTTAAAGTCCAAAACTTATACAACCATAATGCATCTCAATTCATGTGGATTTGGTATGTGCACATCTAACATAAGGAGTTGTATGAAAAATGTGATCAACTTGAATTATTAGTTCCATACATACCTTTTTTAGCTTAGGTGGAGGTTTCAATGTCACCCAATCCAATGGACGAGGTTTCATCGATTGCATTGCTTGACTTAGCATTATCACTTGATACCTTTATCCACACAGTGTTTCTTATTCTCATGATATTTCCATTCTCAAAAACTTGTTCCTCTAGTGCTCGGTCTCTGTAATCTTTACTTAGGTGACCAAATTTGTAACAATGTAAACATGCCATACCAGTTCTTGTCTAGCTTCAAGATTTTCCAGCCCATCTCTTCCTCATGCAATTAGTTGCAATATGTCCATACCTTCCACATATTGTGTAGTTAACCCATGTGTTATAATCCCAAGTGTAAGCATTACCTTGTCTTCTCAATTGATATGATTTATTCTGTCCATTCGGTGTCCAGACTTTCTTCATCTTTGTTTTGCATTCTTGTGAGGTGTGTCCATGCATGTTGCAAGTGTGATAGTTTTTCTCCATGTAGGTTTTGTTAGAATTCCTATTCAACTTAGATATACATTCATATTCTTGATGTCCAAACTTGTTACCACTATAAGAATGACCATTAAACTTAGGAGCGGTTTTAGGTTTACCTTGTGCTTTACTCCTACAAACATTTGAAGTGTGGCCCAATTTACCATAGTGATATCATGTCAGTGTCTTAGTTATCTGATTCTAGTTGTTATTCATATGTTTATCTTGGTTAGATGATTCTCTTTTCTCATTGTAGCTAGTAGTACTTCTAAGTCCTCTTTGACTAATTAGAAAATCATCAATCTTCTTGGAACTATCTTCAACCTTTTTCATCATCTCATTATGTTGTTGTTGCATCTTCACTTCATTTCTCAATTTTTTATTTTCTTCCTTGAGTACTCCAATGTCCTCAAGTTTCCTTGATAACTCATTATTTACTCGATTGATCTCCTGGCTTACAAAAATCATCTGATTGGATATTTCGAAGTGATGCTCAATAAGTCTTAGTATCTCAGTTTCCTTCACTTGTATTTGTTCATTCATTTGTCTTCTGTCTTCAACAACCAAATTTCTCTCTTATTCAGCTTGTCTAGCAATATCATCACATCAATCATTCTTACCATTTGTGTCTCTTGACCAATTTGTAGGGCTTTCACTTGTTCAGTTAAATGAAGATTTTTCTCAAATAAATCAGAAATTGCACTTTTAGATATGTCAGAAATACTACTTGAACTGGATCCAATATTCTCAAATGGGTCATCAATATCTTCTTCATGATAGTTAGTCTCACATTCCTGAATATCCATATCTGATGCAGGACCATCTTGGGTTCTTGGTAATCCCGTGTCACCAAAAAAAAGAAGAGATGTTTGTTGTTTTCTGTGTTGTTCGGTTCCTGTTTGGACGGTTTGCTCTTTCCTGTGTTGGTCAGTTTCCTTTGATTACCAATTTCGATCGGTAGTCTCTGCATTGGTTGGTTTCCTTTTGATTACTGAGTTCAGTTGGTAGTCTCTACATTGGTCAGTTTTCTCTTCTCCCAAGTTGGTTGGTTGCTTCAGTTGCCGAGTTCGGTTGGTAATTTCCTCGCGCTTGGTATTGCTTTGCTGCTGGTCTGTTATCTCCCCTTACCGACAGGTTTTATTTTGTTTCCTGTTGGGGTCAATGCGTACATTTATCAAGGGTCACGGAATTAATGTTGGTATCTATTATTGGGAAGCTGGTGGTCCTTAATCTGACCGTTACTTTTGTTGCTTGCGGATCTGAAGGCTGACTCAGTTTGGTAGATTCTTGTATAAATTTAGTGTTTGTGTTTAGAGTTAGGCAGTCAAAGATCAAGAAGTTAGAAGTCAGAATATTTGATGGATCCTCGCATGTTTGAGGACTTCTGAATTTATTGTAATATCTGGCCTAAATCGGGAAGGCCTTACAGCCCGGCATGTATACTATTTGTTGATGAAATTTAATGAAGATCTTGCTTTCTCCCTCTCACTTTCTGGTGTTTTTCTTCCACATTGTGTTTTGAAGGCTTGGAACATTAGGGTGAGCCATAGCTTTGGCCCCTCATGATCCTTGTCCTTCGTCAATATCCTTTCTCTAAACCAGTAACTTTTTCAACACATCCTTATCTTGTTTGTATTGCTCAACAAGAATCTACATCTTAATCTTTTGATTCTCTGTAGTTTTGTCCAACTTGTATCTCTCCATGTTTAGATCTTTTCTCTTCAGTGGTTAAACCTTCCAATAAGAGATCTATCTCTAATACCAATTGTTGGAATGGAAAGATAAGGGACTGAGAGGGGAGGGGTAAATCAGTACCCTCAAAAACTTTTAACTGAATACTCAATCTACAAATAGTAATAACTAATCTATCCAACTAAGTTCATTATTTGCAACATTAATTCAATTGAATTTTAAATGTAAAGTTCATGAAAAGAAACAATAATTCAATCACATAACATAGATATTTTGGTTATGCAGAAACCCTTGTTAGAAGGTAAAAACTACGGTGGGGATGACAAGCACAAATTCTTCACTACTGCAAATAATAAAGTATGTTGGTTAAGGCTACAAGTTGTGATCAGTTCTAGTGATCTTACCCTATTAGGAGTAACAATCATATTGACTAGATCTACCTTGTTAAAGGATTTAAACAACACTACTTGAGTGTGTACTTAGTTAAGAGATTTACAAACAGACTATTAAGTCTACTTTGTTAGGAGATTTTACTAACTCTGTTACAATGATTAGAAGATAACAAAAAGTATTTGTAAATGACAACTATACTTTATATGAATCAGATCTATGATATATTGAATAAATATCACCTCAGTGTGTAGTAGTTTGTCCTCTATTTTTCTCTATAGCCTTGACTACTTCTGAATAAACTAAATTGTATCTCTGATTACTACTCAAACCATGTATGAATTTTGGTGTCTTGAAGGTGGCTACTGCTTCAAGATCTTCTTCTTCTCCCTTATGTCAATATGACATGAATTACAAATATATAGAAAATTGCTTTGATTTCCATGATTGCTATGACCTAATTAGGTTTACATCTTCTTAGGAAAAACCTAAGATCTACGGTGTACAAAATTAACCTAGATCTTACTATTACATAGGGATCATCATTACATTTAATGATTACATATATAATAAATAATCCTCGATCTTGGTAAAACATTTTATGAATCCGTTGTAACCGTTTACATAGATAAATGTGCCATAACTGATTACTATGTCATTTCCTGGATTGCTTGGTAAACATAGCCAATTCTACTAGGTGAATATACTGGTGCTCGATGTCCAGTGTGCTTGGTGTTTACTGAAGCTCGGTGCTGGGTAAAACTGCTCTGGTGCTCGGTTAAACCTGTTTCCATTTAGCTCTCGGTGTTGCCTTATGAATACTCAGTATGAAGGCTTGTTCGTTTAACTGACCGGCATAATGTAGCTTGAAGTTCTTCCTTTTACCGACTGACCAGCATAGATAACCGACTGACCCACTTTGATACTAATGACAACATCTAATGCTCAAATAGAGATAACAGGGTTAATTGCACAACATGTGGCAGGTATGGACATATAGCAGCAAATTGCATGAGAATAATTGGAGAGGAAGATCTTGTAACTGGACAAATATTGGTATGGTATGTTTACACTATCACAAAGTTGGTCACTTAAGCAAGGATTGCAGAGACCGAGCACCAGAGACACATACAAATGAAAATGGAAATTCAATTGAGGAAATCATGAGGATAAGAAATCTAATGTGGAGAAAAACATTAAATGATAATGTTGGATCAAGCACTGCAATCGGTGACACCTCATCCATTGGATTAGGTGACATCACCACCTCTATCTAAATCATAAAGGTATGTATGGAACTGAATTTCAAATCGGTTATATTATACAATAGCTCCTTATATCTAGTGAATGTACACCAAATCAACATGAAATAAGATGCACTATGGCATTACATGTAGATCTTAAACTATGTACAGTTGGTAAAAGCATGACCGAGTGAAAGTTTTCTAGTCAGTGAATATTGGCAAGATTAACCAAGTTGTGGTATCAACCAAGTAATATCTAAACGTTAACTAAGATAAAGTCTTTAAAGTGTAAACCGAGTGCAACTGTGTTTACTGAGCTATGGTAGGTAAAGCATTAATTGCAAAAGTTTGAGCGAGAAATGAAACTTGTAGTATAAATACACAATAGACTTACTCATTTTTTTACACAACGATTAAGAATAACCAAAGTGATTTCGAGTAGATTTGAGCAAAGAGATTCTAGAGAATTTTAGCAGAGATTTGAAGGATTTTTGAGAAATTTATTCACAAGAAAAGTAAGTTTCACATCCACCGAGTTATTTCACAACATATTTATGAAGCCCTAAATTTCATAAATGATGGCATCCTCATCTAAGGTTATGAAATCCAATTCCAAAAATGACAAGGTCACCTTGATAAAGTCCACAACCTGTAATGAATTGAAGTACAAGTTACATCCTGAAATTGCTTCACAGATTGATCAAATCAGCACGTTTTCATGTATTCTACCTAGGGTTTTGTTGGTTCAAGATATATATGCATACATACACTATAAAATCAGTGAAATAGGTGACTTCGAGCTTCTATCCACCTTGTAGGAGCTAAGTGTTAACAAAAAGCTCAAGGATGAGCATAAACATTTGGAGGCGAATGATTTAATGAACACCCTATATTTCTTGAGAGAGTTCAAAACTGAACGGATTAGGGTTTTCTTGAGCCAAGTTCATGAGGGATAGCTATGGCTAGATGATCTGGTTAAAATCACAAGGGATATCATACATGTAGTCACTAACTACCCTATAACCGACAAAGTAAAATCTATAAGCAGCGCACCGTGAATGAAGATTGAGAAGTTAACCGGAGCAAAATGGGACGACGGAGGTATGAGATTCAACATAATTATTGATCATAAGACAAGGTTCGATGCTTATGCATTAGGTTATAAGATATTACAATCAAATGGGCTGAATAGTGTACCTTGTGGAGTGGTAGACATCACCTACAAGATCGTTAAGAAAGGTTTTCAATTCAACCTAGCTGAGCTCCTACTGAAATAATTAAATGAGAATATGAGAACCATCAGGTCGGAAAAGACAAATACCTATAAGTTTGGTTCCTAATGATTTGTATATTTTTCTATGTACAAAACTTCTTTCCCTCATTTGGTAATGTTGACTAGGATGTTGACCAACTGGTCATTATGCAAATCAGTGATTATATTCAAAGTTTGGGTCAGAACTTTGTTAGTGTAATGGATACTTATTTTGAGCAATTTAAGGAGAGAATGCATCAAAGGAGTAGGATACCAGGTTAGCTAGTTAAACAACATAAGGATGACATTTTCTTCCTAGTGGACACCGACTCCACTTTGCTTAAGGCGCTTGAACCAAGGACTACTTGGTTACCCCCTATAGACTATGAACTAGATATTGACTGAGCTTCCAAGTCAATACAAGCACTATTGAC
Organism: Chamaecyparis obtusa; assembly: GCA_027943335.1. Classification (NCBI taxonomy): domain Eukaryota; kingdom Viridiplantae; phylum Streptophyta; class Pinopsida; order Cupressales; family Cupressaceae; genus Chamaecyparis; species Chamaecyparis obtusa. Next base: position 55,152 of record BSBK01004651.1, read on the forward strand.
CGAGCCCAAAGATCCACAAGAAAATAGGTTCGGTACCTATGAAGAGGTCAAATTAAGAATTAAGATGTATCTAGTTGGAGTTAAGGTAAGTAGGAAATCAAAGAAGATGATGGATACATTGTTAAAATAGTTTGGTGATGAAGTTGGATAAGAAGAGTCATCAATAGATAATCTAGTTGAAGAGGAAACCGAGGAACAATTATTAATTGGGAATAGTGGATATGATGAGGAGGAGATCGAGTCTAACAAAGATATTCAAACTTCACTGGTCAAGGCCGCAGGGAAGAGAAGACAAGAAGAATCACCTACATGAGCAAGGACAAGGTCCTCAATAGTTGCTTCTCTGCATCTAAAGAAAGGATTAGTGAAAATATCTAGGCCAACTCCCACGAAGACCTATCAAAAGAAAAAGAGAGGTGCCCAAGCCACCTCTGAGATACCTAAAAAGAGGATAAAATTAATAAGAGAAAAAGATGATGTTGATGAAGATGATGAAGATGATGATGAAGAAGATAAAGAAAAATTAAAAGTTGTTGTGAATAAAGGTCAATCGATAGATGATCTAGTTGAAATTATAAAGGAAACAAGTGGACTAAGTAACCCCAAATTGAGTTGGTATGTACATATGACTATCAAGGATTAGGAAAAGATTGAAGAGGCCATCATATAGATGATAATAAAATTTAAGAAGGTACCTATTGAATTTTCTATGTATGTACCTAAATAATTGTATGAGAAAGTTTCAGCATGGTGGACTTATGGCTTGCACACCGAAAAGAAAATGAGGGAACATTCATTGATTTTGGCTATGCCTACTCTATCAGTTCCCGAGATAGAAGAGTTAATGTAACAATACTCTAAACAGTTTCTAGTGAAGGGTAGAGCTCTTAACATTTTGGAAGGCAACCTTGAAGAAGTTGATGAGAATAGTAAGCTTCTATGGACTACAATTCTAAAAGCCCAAGCAGAAGCAGATCAACTAGCATTGAAAATAATTCCCGAGAAGAAGAATAAGAAGAAAGGAAAAGGAATTCACTCGGATGATGTCGATCTAGCCACCAAGGAGCCAATTGACTTATCTAATACCGAGGTAGCAGATAACACCATTGCTATAGATTTCTACTCGACCAAATATAGAGAAGAATATAGACAGGATCCTCCCGAGTAGTTAACAATAGCAAGGGCAGATGATGTATTAATTGAAGACATCACAAATGGAGATCTTGATGACATAAATAATGATAAAGATATAAACACTGATACAGATACAACCGAGGAGAATGTACCCACTAAGGCAGCAAAAACTAAAATTTTGGGTAGCTTGCCGATATTGGTACAAGTAGTTGAAATTGTAACACAAAAGGAACCTGAAGGATCAACCCCTGAGGAACCAAAGGACACACCCGAGGGACAGGGTACCATAGAGAAAAAATATTCCAATGAGCCTAAGAATACAAAGGTAGCAACACAAGCACCAAAAGAGAATAAACGGGTAGAATTAACTATAGCAGACACCACTACAAACACCCAAGGACAAGCTACCAAGACACCAGTCACCAGGAAAGCTAAGTAAGAAAGTGTGTCTAACGAGACAAAAAATACAAATATGGAGACTAAAGCTCTAGTTCCTTATAGCAAGTCACCAAGACCAGAGAAGAAGAATAAAAAGAAACATGGTAAGGGTCCTATCACACTTGATAAGGTTATTGAAATACCTGAATGTGAACCTAGGACATTAAACCATGAAGCATTGAGAAGATATGGGGAATTGTGCACAAGGAAGGCTCCACAAGAGAAAATAAAAAAGGAGAATAAAAGCAAACAAATTTTGGAGGAAGTTAGAGATATTCTACTAAAAGTAGTTCCCGAGATAAATGTTGATAAGGAAACTCCCATCATTGATCAACTTGCAACTCTAACCAGCCACATAAATGCCCCTGATATAGATGCAGAGAAAAGAATAGAAGAGCAAGCATAAGCAAAGATACAGTTGAAATTAGCTGAGAAAATAAGCCAAGAAGTGGCAATTAATAAGGATAACCTCTCAGAGGTTATTACCGAGCTTGAAACCATAATTCAGAGGTTAATTCAATTTTTATTCTGGTTATTCACCATGGACCAATTCACTACCAAGATTAGTGAAAAGCTCAAGAAACTAGATGAAGAAATCAAGATCGATGCAAATAATTCTCTAACCGAGACAAATAATTTTCACAAGCATATTTCGAAGGTTCAAAAACTTCAGCGGTTGAGAATAGATTTGAGGAAGCAAGAAGATACTATAAGTGATCAAATCACTGAGCTTCAGGCTGAGTTTCTTCCACATTTGAAGATCATGGAGCATCATGTCAATAAGGAAAAAGCTTTAGTTGCCACTCGGAAAAATTTCGTACTAGAAAATATTTTTGACATGCATGCACAGGCTGGTTTAGAACACATTGCCCTTGAGAACCTGAAAGAGGAATGGGAAAATGTCTTGGATTCACTCAAGAAAACCCATTAGCACATTTTTGATATGTTATAAGTATATTATTTTTATTTGGTATTAATTTCAAAAAGGGGGAAAGTCTATGTATATATATGCCATTATGTACTTCACACCAAGAGCATGCACAAAGGGGGAGTTAGTATATTTTTGGAGTCTGTATATATTTGTTCTGGCAGTCTATACATATACATAAGGTTTTGATAGTAATGCCAAAGGGGGAGAATGTTACTCCTATTTTGAGCATTAATGGATTATCGTTAGTATCAATCAATTATTCAGTCGGTAAAGGTTAGTAAAGGAGACAATCAAGACAGTTGGTCAACCATATAGAGCCCACACACCAAGAAAAGACAAGGCAGATCTCTAAGATAACCAGACAAGAGTTTGACCAAGTACACTCATTGAGCGATAGACAATTACCAAGTACCGAGCTAGTGATCACCGAGTATTCATATGAACTGAGCACCAGTAATTTATCGAATGGAGAATGTAGTGATTATTGAGTAAAGCACATAGTAATCTGAAAAGGCAAAAACATCTATGTAAACGGTTCACACTGATCAGAAAATAGTTTACCAAGATCGAGACATAATTAAATATGGATCTAATCATTAATTTGGTGATGATTCCTATGTAATGTTAGATCTAGGTTATTTTGTTACATCGTTGATCTTAGGTTTTCTATGATATTATAAACCCTAATTAGGTCAAGATGGTTTGATATAAAATATGTAAGGATGTCATTATGAATGTATCATGAAGGAGGAGTCGCACTAAGGACATCAGGAGATCAGACAGGGTTATTGATAGAAGGTTTATGAAAGAAGGATTCAATTTTTTCAGAACACACACAAGGCTACCGAGAAGAACAAAAGGACACATACATCACAAGGAAGTGACATCTATTTGATATTTCATAGATCTAAATCATGCAAGATTAAGTTGCTATTTATAGATACATTTACTATTACCTTTAACCATTGTAGTAGAATTAAAATCTCTTAATAGAGTGGACTTAACCATTCGCATGTAAATCTCTTAACTGAGTACACACATGTATTATGTTGTTAAAATCCTTTAACTAGGTAGATCTAGTCGATCTAATTGTTACTCCTAATAGGGTAAGATCATCAGAAGTGATCACAAATTTGTAGCCTTAACTAGCATACTTTATTGTTGCAATAGTGAAGATTTGCGGGTGTCATCCCCACCATAGTTTTTACCTTCTTACAAGGGTTTCTGCAATACCAAAATATCTATGTCATGAGTATGAATTTTCATGAATGATTGTTAGATTACATGCAATTTACATTTTCAGTTACTTGAATGTATGTTTCAAACAATGGATTCAATTTTGTTAATTGGGATCCTACACTTGCAAAAGTTTTTAGTTTTGAGGGTACTGATTCACCCCTCCCCTCTCAGTACTTATCTTTCCACAATCCCAACAACTTGAAACCTAGATCTATCACAACTTTTGAAATTGAAGCCTTTTTTCAAAGGATTTTTGAGAGATTTGAAAATTGCTTTCTGTAAATCTTCATTTCTCATTCCCACCAAATGTTTCAAATTACTATTGAGGCCATATGAAAGATAATAGATAGTCATTGTATAAATAGAGCTAGCTAAAAAAAACTTGTAATAAACTATTAGCAAGAGATAATTTTCTTTAAATCCATTTCCAACAATATTGAGAAAAATCATAATTTGGAAGGGTGTGATTTGTGCATTCTTCAAAGCATCCATAAAGAAAAATGTTAAAAGGTGCAACTATACTAAGATTTACTAGACTAGTACTAGTTGAAAATATTTTTATTTAAAGCTAGCCATGAAAACACTCTTGCTTTAGGAAGAACAACATTATTCCAATATAGTTTAGATGGCCAACTTACATGAAGAGAATTTCCAACCTGTAAGAAGAATTTATATTGGAGCTTAACACCATAAGTACCCTATTTTGATGAATCCCAAATAAATTTATCTTTTAAAGTTTGAATAAATAAATTATTTTCTATTCTTCAATATAAATGTGAATAACTCCTTTTGATCTTCTAGAAAATTGGAGTTATTGAAAGACCTCCATTTGATATTTGTACGCATTTCAACATTAGTATCTCTCCCCAAGCTTTCTTTAAATACAATTTTGCTTCCAGCAAGTAAATTAATATTTTAAAGGTGGATGCCCCTTTTACAAGTCTTCCTAAAAGAAGGTTTGTTTGTTTTTTTTGTCATTTTTAACTATCCAGTAAAAATGTCAATTTATTACTTCTCTATAATTGGCATTAAAATTCCATATATTTGAAGTTTCTTTCACATTTTATATGGTAATGATTCTCTTAGAATCAATTGAATCAATATTTTTAGCTTGTTTTATTTTACTCCACTTCCTATTCGACTTAGCAAAAATGTTTCCAAATCAAACTAAATTTTGGTTCCAAAATTTTGAATTCTTATCTTTTTAAAAGATTTATCTTTGTACACAGTTTATCTCAAGACACCAATGAGACCTTTGATAAGCTCTTAATATCAAAATGTTATTTCCAAAGAAATGATTTAGTTGCTGTCTCAATATCATGTTGTACATTTTAAGACATTTTTAGCACTAACATGATATAATTTGGTACTATTAAAGGAAAATATTTAATCATAAGAAGTCTTCTTCAAGAGACAACTAGATTTAAAATATTTAAAATTATTCACCATGGACCAATTCACTACCGAGATTAGTGAAAAGATCAAGAAACTAGATGAAGAAATCAAGATCGATGCAAACAATTCTCTAACCGAGACAAATTATTTTCACAAGCATATTTCGAAGGTTCAAAAACTTCAGCGGTTGAGAATAGATTTGAGGAAGCAAGAAGATACTATAAGTGATCAAATCACCGAGCTTCAGGCTGAGTTTCTTCCACATTTGAAGATCATGGAGCATCATGTCAATAAGGAAAAAGCTTTAGTTGCCACTCGGAAAAATTTCGTACTAGAAAATATTTTTGAAATGCATGCACAGGCTGGTTTAGAACACATTGCCCTTGAGAACCTGAAAGAGGAATGGGAAAATGTCTTGGATTCACTCAAGAAAACCCATTAGCACATTTTTTATATGTTATAAGTATATTATTTTTATTTGGTATTAATTTCAAAAAGGGGGAAGTCTATGTATATATATGCCATTATGTACTTCACACCAAGAGCATGCACAAAGGGGGAGTTAGTATATTTTTGGAGTCTGTATATATTTGTTCTGGCAGTCTATACATATACATAAGGTTTTAATAGTAATGCCAAAGGGGGAGAATGTTACTCCTATTTTGAGCATTAATGGATTATCGTTAGTATCAATCAGTTATTCAGTCGGTAAAGGTCAGTAAAGGAGACAATCAAGACAGTTGGTCAACCATATAGAGCCCACACACCAAGAAAAGACAAGGCAGATCTCTAAGATAACCAGACAAGAGTTTGACCAAGTACACTCATTGAGCGATAGACAATTACCAAGTACTGAGCTAGTGATCACCGAGTATTCATATGAACCGAGCACCAATAATTTATCGAATGGAGAATGTAGTGATTATTGAGTAAAGCACATAGTAATCTGAAAAGGCAAAAACATCTATGTAAACGGTTCACACTGATCAGAGAATAGTTTACCAAGATCGAGACATAATTAAATATGGATCTAATCATTAATTTGGTGATGATTCCTATGTAATGTTAGATCTAGGTTATTTTGTTACATCGTTGATCTTAGGTTTTCTATGATATTATAAACCCTAATTAGGTCAAGATGGTTTGATATATGAAGAAGAAACTGTCACAATACCTAAAATTGTTTTTTGGCAAATGATATAAGCTTATACAAGCTAAAATGGTTGAGATGAAAAGAAAATTTTCTTCTAACCAAATAGGAGGTACCAGGAATCTGTCAAACCACTCTGCAATCAGGAAGAAACCCCTTTTGCAATTAGTCCAGTAGTCCGTTAGGATACTAGCATTTATGAGAGTTTTGAAATCTTCAATTCTCTTTGGAGCAATTTTTTCATTAAGATTGGTAATAAAATTGAAATCTTCAATTCTCTTTGGAGAAAATTAGTTATGTGAACAAAATAAGACTAGCAGACTACCTCATAACAGTCATCATTAAGGGCAGTCAAGACAGTTTGTAAAGTGACAGTAAGAATGTAGTGAGTCATGACAGGTTGTGAATTTGACAGTAAGAATGCGGTGAAAGAGCATGTTAGATCTGAGAAACGGTGTTGAAAGAAACGAACAAAATGATAGATCTGAGATTTTCCTCACCACGATGCTAGAAAAGATGCCTTTTATGTGAAGATCTGATCTAGCTCTCTCATACCTATTAGCCTGTCAATAATATTGCTTCAACTACAAGGGCAGTGAACTGTCAAAATGTGAGATATATGCTACTAAAAACAAAGAAGATGCATAAGGAAGTGAACATAGGAGCAAAAACAGAGGAAAATCTTGATGACAGTCATAGTGAAGTTCAATGATATTATCATCATGCCAAAAACAGGGGATAATCTTGATGACAGTCATAGTGAAGTTCAATGATATTATCATCATGCTAAGAATGAAAGGGGCAACATGCCAAGATTGACAAATAGTAATCTAAAAGATATGACAGTCATGCTGGTCCATAAGAGCTTTTTGGGGAGACAGACCTAAGACTAGAATGACAGTGAAAGTTATATGACAGAGCTAGATGCATGAGAATTGATTGGGAACAGTTAATTAAAAGAAATCATCATGGTCATATTCTTCATGGCTGTCACAGCCATACCAAGATTTCTTCAAGTGACCCTATAGTAGAATTTTATATAACAAGCGCCATTTCTGATGCTCGTATAAAATATACTTCAAATATCAATAAACATTCTTTGCATGAAGAGACTACATTTTGTAGTAACCTAAATTCAATGGGGACTTCACTACCTGGAAAGCCTAATGACAATTAGTAGATTGTCTCTGTCTCAAGGTTGTGTTCAACACAAAGAAACTGCATCATCATATGAAGAAGACATCGGCAGAAATTCAGCAGCTGCAATGAAGGAAACCATGGCTAAGGCTTAAGCAAAACTAAAACATGACCAAAAATGCAAAAGAGATGGTCTGGGGAAGAGAACATTCAAAGCCTTATTGTACGCCATCAAGAAACCTGTTTCACTTCAAGCAGATTAAAAACACGTGTCTTATATTCATGCATGAGGTGGGCAAATATTCCTAATTAGAAAAGTTTGAGTCAATAGATCCATTTTTTTCTAATATATCTAGATAATACTACAAAAAAAATTACAGAATAATTGGCAATAACAAGATTCAAAAATTTGAATGCCATCATCATTTGTTTGCTGCAGAAATATCTTTCTGAAACAGAGATGGCCAAAGGAGAATGGGGTAAGATATCTTTCTGAAATAAAGGTTTTCTAATATAGAATGAGTTCTTTGCAGTCGTGATAATAGCATTAAGGTCTGGTCTTTGAATTAATATGAAATTTCTCATTAGAAAAAAAGTTTAGAATTTTGAGTTTTCAAATTGTCAAGGAGAAAAATTCATCATCCAAAAGAAAATTAAAAAGATTATATGATACTTTTATAGAAGAAAATATCAAGGAAAAAGAAAATATTTACATTTGTAAAGATGCGAAAATTTTAATATTTCTAGTTCTCAACTTTCTCAAATTATAAAATTAGTCTAGGTTAGTTGGACTTATGAATATGCATTTTATTAGATTATATCAAAAGATGTCTTATTTTATTTATTTACCAGTCACAATTTAGATGTTAAATTCCAGTAATTCCAAGTTTAAACTTCAACATGAAAAAATATTATCTTATCATTTGATGTTATATCATATGTTCACAAACATTCTTTCTTTCACATTTCTAAACAAAATGAGTGGCTTTAATAATTCTCAAATCTTTCCTTTCTTCATAAAAGTATATGAGCTTTCTATTGCATGTAGGTCGTCCCCAAAAGCATGTGCGATGAATTTTTTTGCCACCAAGTACAAGAAGTCTTTAGATACACCAAGAAACCATCATAAGCAAAGATAGATTCATGTACACAAAGTTATATATCAGTAACAAGTAGAAAATTATTTAAAAGAAAAAATTATCTTAAAACTTACTAATTTGAATTTGAATTTTAGGATTTTAATAACAAAAAAAAAACTCACATTTCAATGACTTGTAGATGTATCCCTTCATAGTGTCAAATTCTTCATCCATGGAAATAAAAACTTTAGGATTGCATCAACTTTGTTGAAGTAATTCCTTTTCCAACTGATTTTTATGAGGATCAATGATATTACTCCCCCAAAAGCTATGCCATACGACAATCCTAATGCTATCCCATACCATGGATAAGTAGTGCTTCTCTTTATTTTACCAATGTAAATTGGGGGAGGAGAAGGAACAAAGTGTGGCCAAGAACAATTTTTTGGCAAGGGACACCCCCATAAATTAGGATTCTCTGAATAAGAGGATTCTTCAAAGCTGGTCATATGTGTTCCTTGTGGTATACTTCCCGAAAGATTATTGTTTGATAGATTCAATGAACCTAAATAGCTTAGAGACTCAAGCTCTGCAGGGACTTGCCCTGAAAAATGATTTCTTGAAAGGTCTAATGAATCCAGTTGATGCATTTCTCCAAAACTTTTTGGGATGCTCCCATTCAAGTTATTCATTGAAAGGTTTAAAAGCCTTAGCTCCTTCAAATTCCCAAAATTAGAAGGAACCTCTCCCTCCAATTCATTGTTTGAGAGATCTATGGATGTGAGAGTGGAAAGAATATATGAGTAGTGCTGATCTGTACCTTTTACAGTCATATCCAATACATCCTGATAAAATGGCCTTTTTACAGTCATATACAATCCATCCTGATAAAATGGCCTTGTTAGAGTGGACAATACAAAAACATTTTGACTTTCATTTGCCATTGCTTGTAGGGATACAATTGTGTGTGGAATTGAGCCTGAGATATGATTGGAAGAAAGGAGCAAGATTTGGAGGTTCACTAGTTGGCCTATCTGTAAAGGAATATTGCCTGTAAAATTGTTCTCCTTCATCACCAACACTCTTAACTCTGAAAGATTTCCAAATATTGCCGGGATTTCACCTCCAAATAAATTGTTTCCAATATCAAGAACTTGAAGCTTTGAACAATTTGCTATTGAAGAAGGGAATGATCCATTCAAATTATTACTGTGAACAACTAATGAATATAGTTCACTTAGCTTACTGAACTCATGTGGGAACCTTCCCTCCAAACTATTATTTCTCAAATTTAGGACAACAAGAGAAGAGCAATTGGACAAGCTGACAGGGATGACTCCAGCTATGTTGTTGTTTGCAAGATTTAACATTTTGAGTTGGGATAATTCGCCCAAGCTAGGAGGAATATCGTCACTGAACAAATTGTTGTTGAGCAGCAATATGATCATATAAGAAGACCACATTGATGGGATGCATCCACTCAATCTATTTCTAGACACATCTAGTTCTTTTAATTGCATCCATGTTGAAGTATTTGAGGACAACCTTCCTTCCAAATGATTTCCTGAAAGATTTAGATGATACAACAGAGGACTGGTTTCCCATAGCCAAGAGGGAATTACACCCAAAAGACTGGCATTTGTTATTTCCAACTGTTCAAGTCTGAATTGTGTTGAAATCCAAGATGGAAATTGGCTGTCAATCCTACATGACATTAAAGATAGCATAGATAAATGGAAGGATGGAATCCAAGTTGTACTAATATTTAGCACACAATCGGATAAACTCAAATAACTTAGTCTGGTAAGCTTGTGAAAGAAAGTTTCTGAAATCGACAGGTAATGGTTTAGCGATAGGGATAGTTCAACTAAAGAAGGTGGAAGTGACAAAGAAGAGACAGTTTCATTGAAACGATTGCCATGAGCAACCAAGACAACGAGTGAGGAAAGTTGAGAGAATGAAGAGGGAATGGTCCCGCTCAGTTGGTTATCCTCAATTTGCAACCACTCGAGTAAAGACAGATTGTCCAAAGAATTTGGAATGATACTGCTTAGCTGATTATTATAAAGAAATAAATACCTCAACAAAGTGAGACTTCCAAGAGAAGCCGGTATGCTTCCACTAAGTCGGTTGCTCTCAAGGTAAAGAGCGGTTAAAGAAGAAAGATTGCCAAGGCAAGAAGGTATGCTCCCATTGTAGTCATTCCGTGACAGATCAAGATCTGTAAGCCGGGTGAGCAAACAAATGAAAGGGGGAATCATACCACTAAAGCTATTATAATATAAATCTAAAGTGTGAATATGAGAGAGATTGCCAAGGCAGGAAGGTGTGCTCCCACTGAAGTAATTGCCTGAAAGATGAAGATCTGTAAGCCGGGTGAGCAAACAAATGAAAGGGGGAATCATACCACTAAAGCTATTATCAGATAAATCTAAAGTGTGAATATGAGAGAGATTGCCAAGGCAGGAAGGTGTGCTCCCATTGAAGTAATTGCCTGAAAGATGAAGATTTGTAAGCCGGGTGAGCAAACAAATGAAAGGGGGAATCATACCACTAAAGCTATTATCAGATAAATCTAAAGTGTGAATATGAGAGAGATTGCCAAGGCAGGAAGGTATGCTCCCATTGAAGTTATTCACTGAAAGATGAAGATCTGTAAGACGGGTGAGCAAACAAATGAAGGGGGGAATCATACCACTAAATTCATTACCAGATAAATATAAAGATTGAATGCGAGAGAGATTGCCAAGGCAGGAAGGTATGCTCCCATTGAAGTTATTCTCTGAAAGATCAAGATCTGTAAGACGGGTGAGCAAACAAATGAAGGGGGGAATCATACCACTAAAGCCATTAAATGATAAATCTAAAGATCGAATATATGAGAGGTTTCCCAAACAGGGGGGAAGGGTAGTACCTGATACTCCAGATATGCTCAGTGATGTGAGAAAACGAAGTTGGCACAGGCTCTCAGATATCAAACCATTGGCAAAGGGTATTACTGAAACAGAGACAACATGGTTAGTGTGATTGTCGCATGAGATGCCATACCAGTCGGTGCAACAGTCTGATCCATTCACCCATGAACTCAGAAAGCCACCGGTGTCATTCAAGGCTGCTTTGAAGCGGAGCAGAGCATGGGATTCGTGGGGGGGACATGTGATGGGCATTAATCGCTGGGAAAGAGAGGGGCAGAAGAAGACAAGTACTAAAACAATACACAGGCTGTGCAGATCGTTGGCCATTTGGGATGAGTGAGAGTGGAGGATGGAATTGCATTTCTTCTCCCCAGGGCGAGCTATTCTTAAACTGCGTGCTAGTCAACAGGTCAATGATTACTTTATTTCTAAATTACATATTTACAACGTTAATAAAAGGCACCAAGCAAGTGACTTTAATAATAGCTTTATATTCTAAGGTGCCCCATGTCAATCGTCATTCTATCAATTTTCTACAAAATTCTAGATATATCTGACAAGTTTGCCTTCAATCTTTTGCAAAGACCGTAAATATCTGAAGAGTTTGCCTTAAGTTTCTTCCTAATGTAAAGATAAATGTTAGAAAGTTTTTTTCCTGGCGATTTTCCACACAACACCTGCCCGATTTTTTTTTGTCGATACTGACTAAACTGCGCGTACTTTCCAGCGTTTGGTTTTCCACAATCTACCAGACTTTTGGAGATCAGCGATAAGATCCGTCTTTTGCCTTACAAGTTTCTCTTAAACTTTCTTGGTTTCAACAGATTAAATCTCCGAAATTTTTTCTTATCACAAATTTTCCCCAAAATAACAGACTTTTTCAATTGATCTTTGATTTTTCTTCTGACAATTTTTTTCAAAATATCAGATTTTTTGTATTGACGTGTGTTGAAGTGATCCAACTTCTTAGCCTTTGATTTTTCTTCTCTTCTGACATTTTCTTCAAAATATCAGACTTTTTTGTATTGACTTATGTTAAAGTGACCTAACTTCATAGCCTTTGATTTTTCTTCTAACAATTTCTTTCAAAATATCAGACTTTGATTTTTCTTCTGAAAATTTCCTTCAAAATATCAGGCTTTGATTTTTCTTCCGACAATTTCCTTCAAAATATCAAACTTTTTTTTATAGAAGTTTGCTGAAGTGACCTAACTTCCCAATCTTTGATTTTTCTTCTGACAATTTTGTTCAAAATATCAGACTTTTTTGTATTGACCTGTGCTGAAGTGATCCAACTTCCCAATCTTTGATTTTTCTTCTGACAATTTTCTTCAAAATATCAGACTTTTTTGTATTGACTTATGTTAAAGTGACCTAACTTCATAGCCTTTGATTTTTCTTCTAACAATTTCCTTCAAAATATCAGATTTTGATTTTTCTTCTGAAAATTTCCTTCAAAATATCAGGCTTTGATTTTTCTTCCGACAATTTCCTTCAAAATATCAAACTTTTTTTTATAGAAGTTTGCTGAAGTGACCTAACTTCCCAATCTTTGATTTTTCTTCTGACAATTTTGTTCAAAATATCAGACTTTTTTGTATTGACCTGTGCTGAAGTGATCCAACTTCCCAACCTTTGATTTTTCTTCTGACAATTTTGCCCAAAATATCAGATTTTTTTGTATTGACGTGTGCTGAAGTGAACCAGACTTTTGGATGTTAATTTTTTTTAATTTATTGACCGAATTTCTGATTATGTAGGAAACATTTCCTTTTGTCTTCCAATTATTAGGTTCCACTCCATGCTATGTATCAAATATAAACATTATTCAGATGAGATTCAAAATGTTTAACTACCTTCATTTGTACGTTATTTTAAAGTATTTGACTTCTCGAATATTGTGTAGATCCCCCTTGGTAAGAAATACGTTTTAGTGTATGATTTAGACGTTTCCCAAGAAAAGGGCTTCCTTCTACCTTTCAAACATAAATGCTCTATATTAATGTGCTAGGGATAGAGAAGAGTTGAATGTTAGATTATGGGGTTTGATTTGACAAGTGAGAGTTTTTCCTTTCATTTTGTATTGTGTTCATGTCATATTATTACTTCTTATAGAATACTATTGCATTTATTTAATTATATTTTTTATTATTTTAACACTGATTAAAATAATTAAAATTTAGATTTAATTTTATTTAAAATTTATATTTAATTTTATTTAAAATAATTGTAAAAATACATTGTCCTTTGTTCTTATTGCTCTATCCAAGTTTAAAATTGAATTGCTTAAAAAATAATATAATTTATTGTACTAGGAAAATAAAATTTTAGAAAGAAAATCAAGTTTACTTATTTTAAAATTTGTTCTCTATTAAATTCATTAATATTGTAGTTTTATTTAGTAATTTATTTTGTTTACTGTCAAAATTCAAAAGACTAGAATCTCAATTATTAGTACTTGCTCGTAAGCCATAGTACTATTGTAATCACTTTTGGACTAGTTAATGAACCAATAATAAATAAGTTATTTTTTTATTTTTTAAATTTATTGTATTATTCTAAAGTTTGCATGCATGCTATTTTTGTTTTTCCACTTTTTAAACCATATTAACTAAAGACGTGCTCCATGTTTTTTGTATTAGTTATAAGGAGTTCAAGATACAAAATATCACCACAGAGTATCAAAAAAGATTCACAAGAGGCAGAGCCTCAACACGAGAGCATCAAAGAGAAGTAAAAACCAACAACATATCCAAAAAAGAGCCACAGGAGAAACAGACTAATGAAGAAGGTCTTCATGAGTATCCACCCATGCAATCCACCCCATACTGCCCTCCATCCAAACAATGTTCTTTTGATTCTGAATTTGATTGAGCATGAGGATCATATTTCCAGTAGTGTTTTTGTTATTCCTCTTGACTTCCTTGTTAAGCTTCTTGATAGTTTGTTTAAAGAGTTTTAGGTTGTCCATATGCCGCCTCAAAAAGTACCCATCCTTCAGCTCAGTGGCGAAGAAAGTGGCGTATCCAGTTCTGAGTAGCCTTTTGAATTTATCTTTATCAACTTTCATAGTAATATGAACCTGCGAGAAAATTTTAAAATGAGTGAGACTTCGAAAAGACTCAGTAAGAACCCTAGGAATATTTTGAAACCTTTCCTCATTCCGGCATTTCTAAAATTTCCATAAAATGTTAGAAGAGAGAATATTCCATAAAAAATTAATGTCCTTTTTAGTACCATCAATATATCCAGTAATAATTTTAAAAATATTGAAATTGGTAGGGATAGAGATACCAAACATGAGCCAAACCTCTTTAGCAAAGCTACAGTCAAAGAAAATATGCCTCCCCATTTTCAGGGTCCTATAGATGTTGCAATAAGGAATATTAGAAAAATCCTTCCTAATGGGAAGTCTGTCCAGAATTAAGAGCCATTTAAAACATTTAATTTTAGGATCAATAGAGCTTTTCCAAAGTTTATCAAAGAACTTCTTCCATGAGGAGACATCCAGATTAGTATACCAAATCTTGTTAACATGGCTGATAATGGAAACATTATAATCAATAACAGCATAAATATTTTTGACTTTAAGTTTGGTTATAATGGTTCCATCCGGCCACTTAATGTTCATGTATCTGCTAGAATCAACGTGGCAGAGGGAAGGAATATCCTTGCTAGCTCTGAGAATCATGTTATAAGTCTTTTTATGAGATGCAAGAATGTTATACTTATGTTTCAACTCATCCCACAAGATGAGTCTGTCATTTTCAAAAATATCTGCAAATTGAGTGATCCCCAAGGCAGCCCACTGCTTGGCAGAGCAACCTTGGGAGAGGGCTAAAGGTTTATCACTTAGCTACAGGGTCCACCAAATGGATCTTTCACCATTGAGTTGTTTGTCATCATAAAAGTTATTCTTCGTAATGTAAGGCCTAACATGGTTCCAAGCTTTCCAAATGGATTTGAAAACAACAGAACCTTGGACCATGATAGGAAAGTTGCCACAAATCAGATCACACAAGGGAAGATTTTTCCAGAATTTGGCTTTCTTGGGGAAACCTCTTTCTATGTTGCTTCTAATAAGAACTTTCCATAGATCATCTCCATCGAGAGAGTGAAAGATCCATTTGGAGGCGAGAGCTAGGCCACTAATTTTAAGGTCCTTTAGCCCTAAACCCCCAAGGAGCTTGTCAACATGACACCACTCCCATTTAACAACATGAAGTTTTTTGTTACCTTTGTCATCAGACCAAAGGTAATTCCTAATGGCTTTTTGAATTTCAAAAACCTGGTAGTCATTGAACATCCAAGCAGAAGCATAATAAATATTGTAAGAGGAGAGAATTTTCTAGCAAACTTGAATTCTACCAGCCAGAGATAAAGATTTGTTGTGCCATTTATTCAACTTTTTGAAAATTTTATCTTTGACCCAGAA
The DNA here is from genome assembly GCA_027943335.1 of Chamaecyparis obtusa. Classification (NCBI taxonomy): domain Eukaryota; kingdom Viridiplantae; phylum Streptophyta; class Pinopsida; order Cupressales; family Cupressaceae; genus Chamaecyparis; species Chamaecyparis obtusa. The sequence goes on from BSBK01004651.1 coordinate 71,005, forward strand.
CCACATCTCCTTAAGAGAGGGTTCCATAGAGAACGAGATACCAAGATACCTAACAATCTTGCAAGGGCCTCCCCATTGATAACCATACTTATTAAACCAATCAGGTAACTGGTCTTTCCATCCAAGACAAATGGATTTGTCTTGAGAAAGATGGGCCCCAGAAATATCACAAAAAATATTGATCTTTTTATTCAGTGCAGCAAAATTTTCTTTCATGGCTTCATGGAAGATAGCAGTGTCATCAGCAAATTGACAATTGATAAGCTCATTATCATTAGGAAGGGTAATATCCTTAACCACAGGGGAAAGAGACTTGTCTCTAAGAATGTAGAAAAGAGCATTGGAAGCAATGACAAAGAGGGCAGGGGCCAAAGGACAACCTTGCCTAATGAAATGACCCAAGGGTAAAGGCTCCAAAAGGGAGCCATTGATGTCAACTTGGGCATAAGCATCTCTAAGTAACATATTAACATACTTACAAAAACTAGGAGGGAATCCAAAGGCTTCCAGCATCATAGTAATAAAACTCCATTCAACCTATTGTAAGCCTATTCAAAATTTAGCAAAAACATAGAGAAATTCTAATTAGAGTGCTTAGCCCAATCCAACACCTCCCAATTGGTAATCAAGTTTTCAAGAATGTACCTTCCTTTAATAAAATCGGTTTGGGTGGAGCACATAAATTTCAGGAGAATGGTTTCCAGTCTGAGGGCCAAAATTTTAGCAAAGATTTTATAGGAGACATTCAAGAGAGTGATAGGCCTCCAATTCTTAAGGTTTTATCCCCATCCTTGGGAATTAAATTGATAATTCCTCTATTAATGGAGCAACCGAAGGATCCAGAGTTAATAGCTTCATTAAAAATCTCAAGTAGATCTTTGCAAATCCAATTACTATTAGCTTTATAAAATTCAACCGGTAAACCGTCAGGGCCAGGAGTCTTGTCATTCTTAAGAGAGTTAATAGATTTCTCTATTTCTTCCAGGGAGATATCTTTATTAAGCAGAAAGGCATCACTGTGGGTAATTCTCTTGGGGATAAGGGTTCCGCATTGTTCCTTGAGGGATCTAGCTTCCAAGGAGTCTTCGGAGGAAACCAACTTTTCATAAAAGTTAGCAAACTCCATTTTTATGCTATTTAAGTCATAAATTTCATGATTATCAACAAAAATCTTCTCAATGGTTTCATTAGTATGCTTTTTCTTAATGAGGTTAAAGAAGAACTTACTACCCCTGTCACCATATTGCAGCCAATGGGCCCAGAATTGAATCCTAGCACCATGGATTTTATGCTGTTGGTGTTGCCTAAGGGCTTCCTTAGCACACACAAGATGAGGGATCAGTAATGGATCATCTAGGCTATCTTGAATAGAGACCTCAGCATCATAAAGTTTGGCTAAAAGCCTAGCCTCAAAGCCCCTAAAATCCTTAGCTTTCTTTTGACCAACAGTCCTAAGCAGATTCTACCAAGCGAGCACATTCATATTCCACCTCTTAGCATGGGAAATGGAGGGGTAGTGATATCTATTAATAAGTCTGATGATGCCAATGGCAGAAAGGATATCTTCATTAGCCAAAAGGCTGGTATTAAGAATAAATTTAGGACTGTTGACCATACTACAGTCAGGGGAACAACTAAATCTGATGAAGATAGAGATAGGGTGATGATCTGACAAAGTAGTGGGGATAACTAAGACTAAATTATTCTGGTCATCAAGAGCCACCGAGAAAAAATTCTTATTGAGATAAAACCGATCCAGTCTGGAAATCAATGTCATGGTTTTAAATGGTCTTGAAACATTTTTTTTGGCCCATAATTGTTATGATATAAATATTGAAATTAATTTTTTTAAATAGTAAATATATAATATGTATTTCATGTATTTTTAAAAATAAAAGAATAGAAGGGCATGCTATTAGTTTATTTTAATTCATTTTTTAATTAATTAATTATAATCTTTATATTGTAATTATATTAATTTTCTTATTATAAATTTTTATTATTAAAATAATAGTTAATATCAAATTATATATTATTATTTTTTAGTTTTTATATTTTAATATCAAATATATAAAATTATGTCAATTATATTACCACTTTATTATTTAAAATATAATCATAATATTATATTTATAAATTCATTCATTTTTTATATTTATATTTTAAACTAAAGAGTGTGTGTGTGTGTCTATATATATATATATATATATATATATATATATATATATATATATATATATATATATATATATATATATATATATATATATATATATATATATATATATATTAATTAGTTGGTGAGCTCAATGCAAATCAATATTACAATTATCACAAAATTAAAAAGGTCAAAAAAATTATTTTACATATAAATTAAAGTTTGAATTCTAATTGAACTTTCACATAAGTAGAAACTAAATATTTAACCTAACCTAATAATATATAAAATAAATTTAAATAATTATTTAATTTAATTTTTTTAAAATTATATGCTAATATAATTAAAACTACAACTAAAGGAAAGTACTAGCCACTATGTGGCACTTGTTCTATTTATATTACCATCTTCCTTAAATTTTGCAGCTTAAACTTTTAAGCCAAGTTGAATATGAAATTCATGGGACGGCTAGGTTTAAAATAATCCTAAAAACTCCCAGTCACACTTGCTAAACTCCATGAGACTCGACCCTTAGTTACTTAGTATTCAATCCAACTAATTAGGTGCAATTATTCTTGGGATTTTAAACTCTAATAAGATTTTTAACGAGAGATCTAGTGTTCAACTCTTTTAAATTTTTTTACATACTAATTAATTTTTTTCAATAAACTTTAACTCTTAGTTGTATAATTTGTTCATTTGATTATTATTATTTTTCTTTATAAGTAAAAGGTCGAAGCCAAAAGTTTTATTTATTATTTTGAAATAAAAAAATACAAATAGACCTTCATTCAGTGCGGGCACTAGTAGGAAAGAATGAAGTAAATGAAACCTCCAGTCTTGCCCAAGATTTGTTGAGTCCATCCCAGTCAGTGCAACAGTCTATTCCATTCACCCACGTTGTCATTCATGGCTGCTTTGAAGTGGAGCAGAGCATGGGATTCGTGGGGGGACATGTGATGGGAATTAATCGTTGGGAAAGAGAGGGGTAGAAGAAGAGAAGTACTAAAACAATACATAGGGTGTGTGAAGGGATGGCCATTTGGGATGAGTGAGAGTGGAGGAGGGAATTGCATTTCTTCTCTGTAGTGCACGATGAGCTATTCTTTAACTGTGTGCTAGTCAACAAGTCAATGATTACTTTATTTCTAAATTAGATATTTACAACGTTAATAAAAGGCACCAACCAAGTGACGATTCAATAGCTTTATATTTTAAGGTGCCCCATGTCAATCGTCATTCTATCAATTTTCTACAAAATTCTAGATATATTTGACAAGTTTGCCTTCAATTTTTTTCAAACACTGTAAATATCTGAAAAGTTTGCCTTAAATATCTTTGTAATGTAAAGATAAATGTCTAAAAAAATTTCTTCTGTCAATTTTCACACAATACCTACCAGACTTTTCTATGTTGATGCTGACCGAGCTGCCCATACTTTCTAGCATTTGGTTTTCCACAATTTGCTAGAATGGAGATCAATGATAAAGATCAGCCTTGCAAGTTTCTATTAAACTTTCTTGGTTCCAACACATTAAACCTTCTTGGTTCCAACACATTAAACCAAACTTCCCAACCTTTGATTTTTCTTCTGACAATTTTTGGCAGAAACTAGACTTTTGGACAGTGATTTTTTTTTTAATTTATTGACTGACTTTCTGATTGTGTAGGAAACATTTCCTTTTTCTTTTATTTTTTACTATTTGACTCCATCCTATGTATCAAATATAAACATTATTCAGATGGGATTCAAAATGTTTACTTACCTTGATTTGCAAGTTATTTTAAACTAGCACTTCCACCAACAAGGTGTAATGGTTAATCGATGACAAGATATGCTATAATATTATACTAATAAAATAATATTGAAATGTTATAAATAAGCATTGTGTTAAAAAATAATGGCACTTTGGTGTGACAAGGAGAAGATCTTGGATTTCCTTGAATTAGGGACCTCTATGGAGTGGAAATAGGTAATTGTGGATACTTCTTCTTCTTCTTCTTTAGGCTTTTCACTTCCAAATCTTCAATTTTCATTGGAGCCTCCTCATTCCAATGTTTGGGCTTTGGTTGCATCAGGATCTGGGATCTTGACTCTCTCATCCCAGTCTTCAGGATTCTTATCATTTGGATCAGGAATAGTTTTAGGTGTGATAAGGGCATGCTCAAAATCATTGGACAAAAGATTTTCCTTTTTCTTCTTTTCTCCATCTACCAAAATCCTCACTTCATTATTAGGTTATAAAATGGATGTATAAACATGGGTCAACCTATCAAATGGAACAAATGGAGGGTACTTAAGATGGTTCTCATCATACTCCCCAAACTTAGGATTCTTATGCTTGTCAATGAAGTGCACTTTATTGGTTGCTCCACACTTGTCTGGTCCAAACATGATGGAGTATGGAGCCTCATTGTCAAACTTCTTTTTCTTCCATCCAACTTCTTGTGGATGAAGGCACTTCAAGTATGCACCTCCACACTCGAGGTCATTCTATAAGCACACTTCATACTATAAGACTAGTGACCCATCTTTAGGGTCAACAATCTCTAATAATTCTTTAATTATGGTCTACTTCCATGCAACTTCGCTTACAAGAAGACCATAGTCCTCATGACCTTTACTCTTTCAATGCTTCCAAACACCTAAAACAAAAATAAAAATGAAGAAAATAATTTGCATTGATCATAAGGAAAGGAATATAAAATAAGCTTGAGACAGTTTGATTAAAATCCAAACCATATGAAATTAGAATACCATAATTCATTAATTTATTATTGAATCACAATGCACATACACATGTTGACCACCACCCAACGAATATAAATAGAATTATTATGTAGTGAAATTTATTTAATAATTTATGAATTACTCACAAAGATGTACAACCTAATCCAATAGTACAATTCTAGCCTAAAGAATAAGAAAACCATACAAATCTAATACAATTAGTGAAGTCCATTGAACTATCCACAAAAATATAGAACATAATACAACAATTGTCCATGGAGAGTGCATCAAACCCAAATTTTCCTTTAGCTAGTGGTCTTGCAATAAGGTCTTACTAACTATAAAATCCCCATCATTTTAAAACAGATTCAAGAAACTGCAAAAGTCTAAGGTATAGAAAATAGATTATTAGTTGTTGTTGGTTTGGGAATTTAATGAACAAATTCAACTAAGTTTCTACGAAGTGCCATTCTATATGTATCTTCAAAATTATAGAAATCCCTCCTCTGAATGTACCTGCATATTTCCCAAAAAAAGAGTAATATTTACAATTTCTAGATAGCATGAGGACTATCTTCTTGTAAAAATCTAATTTGTCTTGTGATACTGGCATGAAGCTACTAAAATGATGAGCCGCTAAAACTTTTTGGACCATGTAAAATAAAAAATTGCCATAATGTATAAAATGAAATTTACTAAAATTGTGGCATAGTGATGTAGAGCACAGAGTGGTAAGAAGTAACAAGGCCTTACACCCACAACTCTTCATGACCCACTCATCCAATATTTGATTGGGATGGATGTCTATCAATTTAAGATGTCTACGCTTTTTCCATGGTTACTCCCAACTATTAACAACAATTCCTAACTTCACCAAGTTAAGGTCTTAGGGACTCCTTCCCTAATTGAGACTAAATAATGAAACTCTTCACCAGTGGTGTTACTTACCCAATATAATGATTGGAACAACCTATTTATCAACCAAATATAGAGAATTAACCACCTGATTGTTTCCCCAACTTCCACAACTCTCTGATCACAGCTTCACCTACATACCCTTACAGGTCTTCCAAACTACTTCCGGGTGTAAAAATTTTGACTCCCAAGGGATTTGGAAAAAATAATACTAGATTTGGATACCCCTTTTCAGCTTTAAAAATCTCCCTAAATCCCCTAACTTTGATCCTACTCCAGAACCACCTAACCACCACTAGGTACAGAGGAGTAATTGGCTAGATTAGCCCTAGTTTACTCTAGTAATGACTATGGATGGGAGCTTAAGATGAGTGGATAGTTCTAGGAACTTCCCAAAACATGTATTTACTCTAAATATACACTCCAACTACTTATTTCATCCAACACCTCGGAATGCACACCCTTTCTTCAACAATCCTGATTGAACACATAGAGATGTTCAGTCTAGGGATTGATGGAAAATTGCCTTACTGACTAGTTCCTATGGATTTCTCTTGGGAACATAACTATTTTACACCTAACTTTCATTCCCCAAAGAACTAGGGTTATCCACTAGAGGAAATGCAAGTTAGCCTTCCATTTGTGAGACATGCTTGGTGAAAACCCTCTTCCCTGACTATCTCCACAAGTCACTGGGTTTCTTTGTCTACACAAAACCAATAAAAATCAAACCAAATGCATAAAAACATGGATTCAAGAAGCTTTCCAAACATGTGGACTATTTTCAACAATTCTTCCGTACACTGCCAGTTTACATAGGAAAAATGGTAGATTTTATTCAATTTGCATTCAAACTTCTTTCTCTTCAGTTCTAACCTCTTTCAGAGGTCTTACAAAGTTTGAATATTACCAAAAATCATTTTCAACTAGTCTCCTCATAGTTGTGACCATTGGTAACCAAATTGCAACTTCTCGAGCAACTTTGAAAAGTTGCTCGAGAAAGTTTTGTGCAAACTTTTGTTGCAACTTTGACAAAATGCACAAAATGACACCAATTGACTTACAAAGTGATCATAAAGGATGATCCAATTCATAAATCCCTTAAATGCACCAAAACACAAGAAAACATTAAAAAACAAGTCTAAAAGACTCAAAACCACTAAGTCTCCTATCCCCAAACAACCTAGGATCCAACTAGACTAAGGCATCCCAAGGCTCATAGACATGCCTAAGGGATCCTTGACCATACAAGAGGATTCAAAACATGAAGGAATGATCCCTAAGATCCATTCCTTTTATTACAAAAAAAAAAAAAACCAAAAACATGAGGAACATCCTCAATGAGGTCTTGGGTGCCCTACACCACACAACTATAGCTTAAAAATTAAAATTTTGCTCGGGTAATATTATTTTCTTTTATGATTGTATTTCTTTTCATACTTATGTAAATTTGTAGGCATTTGGCCTAGTTATTACCCACATAAGTGGGCCACATGGTTGTACATTCTTCTTATCTTAAGAAATGAACCAAGTGCCTACAAATTTACCCGGGTACAAAAAGATTAAAAAAAGAGAAGAAAATAAAATCATGGGAATAGTAGGGTTTTTTAGGATATTAGGATTAGATTCATGCACATGTGGTGGAAAATTATCCACTCTCTTTGTGAGAAAGTTCTAGCTGAGTGTAGGTTGAATGGGGGTATGGACCTTGGGGATGTTATTATCTTCAATCATCTCAATTTTCCTCTTTAGGGAGGGCTTCATGTGTTTTTTGGTCATCGGTATAGTAGTAGGCCCAAACATCCTTTTCAATGAATTATTTGAGGGGCATTACACTCCTCTTCTTGGAGTTTTAAAAATCAACATTAATGGTTCTTCTTGGGGAAACCAAGGCCCTATAGGCATTGGTGGAGTTGGATGAAGTAGTTCTGGTGAAGTCCAATTTCTTTTCTCTATGCATAAGGGCTTTCATACTAATAATTTAATGGACACCATTTCCATCTTGTTTGTTGTGGAACAATGTTGTGCATGTGGGTGGCACTGGATTATTTGTGAGATTGATTCCAAGGTGGTTGTGAACTTTCTCAATAGACAGGAGCTTAAGGATGTTAGCTGGCACTTGGCTTTGTCTATTAATCAAATTCTCCAGTTAAGAAGATCTCTTGACTCTGTCATTTTTACACACATCCCTTGAGAGTGGAATTGTGTTGTTGATTGTTTGGCTAAATGGGCTTCATAAAACATACAGGATTGGAGTATTGTTGATAAGAGGTAATTTCATCTTGATTTATCTCTTATTTTTATCAACTTTTTGATCATGATAGGACTCATTAGAGATTTTTGTTAAGCTCTTTTTGTATTGTTTCTCTTTTTGTTCTAATAAATTTTTATCCATCTTTTAGTTTAAGAAAAAGGTAAATACTAAAAAAGTTATTTTTCTACATCAAAAAAGTTATGTAAACATTTTTTTAGACATGTGCATATAGAAATCAGATACAATGGCTATGCATATTATGTTTGATTATACAATGCATGATTTAGAAGTCATCCTAACTAAGAAATTCAAGCTATCAATAGCAACCCTACTTTTTTAGAGGAGCAATAGCCACCAAACAATAGAAATTGACAAATTTAAAGATTTTGAACCTGTATAAAGAAGAGATATCTATAATTTTTTAGTTTTTTATCTATAAGTAGAATGCTTAAAAGAAAGTAGGAAACTTGTGCAAAATAATTTCCATTTTAGATTACTTGAAATATACCCATAATATGTAGAACACAATAGGAAAAAATAACGTTTTGTAGTTCTAGTCCAAGACAAAATGAAAGAAAATCTCACATAAACCTATAAATGTTGATGGAAAGAAAAGGATGCAAGAAACCTACTTGACATGCATGAACAATATTTAGCAATATTACATGTGAATAGCCGAGAAGAAATATGAACAAGCATTTTAGCTTTGGACGATAAACAAATTTAAAGCATTTCTCCCAAATGTACCTATAAACATTATGATATAAGATTACAAGGTCTTGAAAACTACAAGTGTCTAAAAAGAAGCCTCAAAAAGGGAAAAAAAAGAATATTTTTCTCATTTTTGCTTTTAATGACAAAAATCTTAAACAATTTGTTCGAGAGAGGATTTTAATGGGATAGTTAGAGGTTTTACCTATGTATAATAGAGAGAAGGTAAAAATCATTTTGGCTTTGGATTGCATAGAACTTTAAACTATTCTATTGAAATGCACCTATAGACATCATGTTTTTTAGTTGTTAAGTGTGAGAAAGTGCAAATATCTTTCTCTCATTGTTGTTTTTTGCCATAACTAATAAAAACTCTAATAAATAGGGTTTTCTTTAAATATGGTAAAAAATTTAAACTATATAGCACACTTGAGGGCTTAAAATTATAAAATCTTATTGGTGAGACTAACCTATCAAAATGAGAATACAAAAAACATGAAGATCAGTTTGAGTGACAAATGTAAACATATGAAAAAATCTATAGAATATCTACAAAAAGATTTTCCATTTTAGCTCTCAACATCATAGATCTTAAACCTATTCCTTCTAGATGCCACTTAAAATATGACAGTTTAATATTTAATGATTAGAAATACACATGAGAGAGGAGAAATAATTGTTGAAATATAAATTTTATCTCTCAATAACAAAGAATTAAAAATCACATCGATTTTAGATTTTGATGATAGAGGCCATCATACTATTCTTCCTAAAATGTACATGTGAGCTCACCATGATTAAAGTTAGTAAAGTCTCAAAAAATCTAAATGTCTGAAAACAAACTGGACAAATGAAAACAAAAATCAAACCTCGCAAAGATAACGAAACAAAGAGGTAAACCAACCCTTCCAAAAACCTATGAACTCTCATAGAAAGAGGATAAGGCAAAGAAACTCTGGCAAAACAAAATATATTGAAAATTTTAAACATTTAAAAAAATCACAAAATTTTTGCAAAATCTTTTCAATTTTAGTTTTTAATGTCATGGATTGTAAACCTATTTATTTCAGATGCCACTTAAAATATGGCAGTTTAAGATTTCATAGTTAGAAATGCACAAGAGAAAGGAGAAAGAACCAATGAAATGCAAATTTTACCTATGAATAATGAAGAACAGAAAACCACATCCATTTCAACTTTTGATGGCATAGACCTTAAAACTATTCTTTACAAAATCTATTTATAATCACCATAATTAAAGCTTGTAAAGTCTCAATTTAACTCTAATTGTGTAAAAAGAACCCTCACAAATAAAAATTGAGATCAAAGCTTGCAGATCTAAAGAAATAGAATGTAAAAAAAGCCTTCAATAAATCTTTGAACATGTATAGAAAGTGAAAAAAATACAGCAAACCTTAATTGTTGATTTTTTGTATAAGCCATAAGCACCAAAAACTTTATCTCATGTATCATTAAATTTTGAAAACTTTTGTATAAAAAAAAATGCAAAACAAGAGAAGACAAAACATGCGTTGCAACATATAATATTGTCGCTGAGTATTATAGACAATAATTCTAGCATTTGTCCTTTTAAGTGAGAAAATTAACAATAACGAAAGAGAGCAAGATATCTGGAAATACAAAAAACTTATAAACTTAATTGTCAAATATATCTTAGGTAATTTTTATTATATGGTGTATCAAAATAAAAGTAAGTCAATGCATAGTTATAGATAAGAGATTTTTACCTGAAGAATATGTAGATAGACAATATTTAGTTGTGGTCGATTGGGGTGTACACATAATTGAAATAATTTGCAGATAGAAGACATATAATATGGAGAAAAAATATATTATCAAGTTTAATTGTTGGTTTAAGATATTGTAATGCATGTAGGATTTATTGAATGCAATAATTAATTTAGTTAATTTCCTTTATCAAAAGTAGTGTACTAATGAAAATTAGTTCAACATTTTATAGTGAAAACAAAAATTAGTCTTATTTAAATAAATTATGTCATTATCTAGAAATACAGAAAATAATCACATAATTAAGAACAAATCCATTAAATAATTACAAGCATTGCAAAATGTGAAATAAAAGAAAACATAAAGAATAATTTAAATAGAGAATATTAACTATGTATGTATTTGGGAAAATGGGAAAAGAAACATCTAAAAAATGTAAGATAGTGGATTTATAAGTGTTCAACCAATATCTAAATTGATGGGATCTTTGTTGATTTTTATCAAGCCATGTGGAAACATATTAAAGATGATTTTTATCTTTCATAATTAGAGGTCTTTCATCAAGGATTTTTAGGGCCTAATATTAACAAAGACCTTGTGAAGCTTCTTCCAAAAGACAAGAATGAAAATATTTCAGGTTGGCATCATATTAGCTTGCTTAACACTTCTTATAAAATTATAGCTAAAGCTCTAGTTAAAAGGATAAAATAATTAGTAAAAGAGATAGTTAGACCTAAACAAACAAGGTTCATTGGTGGAAGATTCATTAACAATCTTATGTTGGCTTGGGATACTAGCGAGTGGGCCCAATAATATGCTAAAAATGTTTTTCTTGTTAAGATTGATTTTGATAAATCTTAAAATATAATGCGTTGGAGGTTTATTCTTAAAATGATGGAGTGGTAAGGTTTTGGTCCCAAACTATGTAAGCATGTGCAGTGATTGTTTCAAGATGCCAATGTACTATTGGTTATTAACAAATATCTTTTTGATTCTTTCTGTTAGAAATTATACAAAAAAAGTAGAGAAAAGGAAAGAACCCAAGTGTGAGTGCATGAAAGGAATTTACCAAGATCATTGAGAGAGAGAGAGAGAGAGGAAATGCTTCAAAGAATCAAGCCAAAAGATCACCAAAGTGCTCCAAGAGTTCAAACAATGAGCCAAGCGATTTTGAAAGGGGAAAGCAAAGAAAACTACTTGTGGATTATATGAATGAGGATCAAAGCCTAAGGAAGAAGAAGGAAATGGAGCTCAAAGCTCATTACAATATGGAGAGCAAGAATGAGAGAATAGAGAAGATTATTGAGAAAGTGTGTGAGAGGCATCTATTAATTAGAGATGAGTAGAGGAGTTTGCATGTAACTCCCATCTCAATTGAATGCCACATTTATATTGTGTGTGTGACAAATGTGAGATTCCTCTTAAGGAGGAATATCTAATTTCCTTATTAAAGGAATTACAAAAAAGTGACATGTCCTCCCACTTGGACTAGAGGAAAAATATAATATAGGATACCTTGGTTTATCCTATAATTACATATATTCACCAAGGAAAGACTAATTTTAACACCCCCCTTTAATCTTTACTTGGGGTGATTATATCAATATGTATCAAACCCAAATGTTTACAATGATTTTGAGCTATTTATTTTGAAAGAGTCTTCACTAGGATGTCGTTGGCTTGATCATCTTGCATTTCTTCAACTTGTGCTTTGGAGCTTGAATGGTACATGGGACTTTTGGCAAAGTGAATAGCATGTTGAGGGGACAAAGGTGCATGTGCATGTTGAGGGGAGCCCAAATCTTCAAGTGACCATTGAGATTCTTGAGATGCATGTGTACATTCTAAATATTCATTTCCAATAGAAAATGGAGATGGCTCAACACTTGACCCTGCAATAAGGAAAAAATAACTAGTAGATCTCCCATCATTAGGATCTCCTAGTGCTGAATTAGTAACACTTTGGAAAGAAAAATCACATTGTGAATCATGAGTCATATAATCGGAAATGCAATCTTCATTTGCATAACACAAATCTGTAACGTGTTCATCATAATATGAAACATCTTGAGAGGAGAGTTAATATAAGCATCATTATCATTAACCTTCACAATAATCATAGGATTAGTACCTTCATCATGAATTTCATTTTGAGTAATAAACATATCTGTAATAGGATGATCAAAATAAGACAATGTAACATTAAGAAAGTTAGAGATAATTTCCTCTTCTTGTTCAACAATATCATTAAAATGAGAGCAAGAATCATCAAATTGGAATGCATCATAGGGTTCATCCCAAATAGTATTATCATCAAAATGAGAAGTAGACATCCCATAACAAATAGTAAAAGCATGATGAGTGTTATTATTATGATAGGTTTCATTATTAGGAGGAGATGATTTTTCATGTTTAATTTTCTTAAAACAATTATTGATCACATGACCAACTTTCTCACAATAATTACAATGGGGTCTATTATAATTGTTATGATAACCATTATTATGATTATTATTGTTACGCTAATTGTTGTTGTTGTTGGAATAATTATTGTTATGATGATTAGTATGTGAGTTATTATTTAGATTTTGAGTTTTAGATACAAATGCATGTTCAACAGATTTAATAGTGCCAAATTGCAACAATTTAGCCTCCTCTTGATGTAACAAATTTTGAAAAGTAGGATAAGTTAAAAGAGGAGCTAAACTAGAAATAGCAAGCTGAGAGTGGATGTTAGTGATAAATTGCTGAAACTCTTTAGGGAGACATTTCTTAAGGATTATAGTAATTAATCTAATATCTGTAAGAGTAACATTTAAACCATTTAATTGAGTTCTAATAGCATCAAACTTGAGTAAAAAATCATCCATTGATTTAAAATTTGTATACCTTAGGTCTTCCAAGCTGTCTTGGAGCTGAATCTTACATGATTCAGAGGAGCTATCATAGGTTTGCTTCAAGATGTCCCATGCTACGAGAGCTTTGGTGCAAGGTCGAATCAAGACATAGAGTTCGGGACTGATGGAGAGTCCAATTAGACCGAGTGCTTCATCATTCTTAACTTGCCAGGCATCTTTGATAGTTTGAGAAGCACTGGTAGCTAGTTCAAGAGTTGCATTTGTGGCAACTTCAAGCAAATGTTTAAAACGGAAGAGGAAAGAAACATGTGTCTTCCATTGATGATAGTTAGAGCTAGTTAGTTTAATTTCTGGAATAAGATTAGACATGGTGAAAATAGCAAGATAATGATAATAAAATTATAATTATGAATTCAACAAATTGAGATTTATTTAAAAAAATTAAAAAATTTATTAAATGCTTAAAAAAGAATGAGCTAGAATTGATTAAAAATATATATATAATAGTGAATAAGCGAATAAATAGATATATGGAACAATGTATAGCAGATAACTTTGGTTTGTTTACACAAATAGTTATAAACAAAAAAAATTAAACTTAAATACTATGCTAAAATTGA
>BSBK01004651.1:90000-271538 GCA_027943335.1 Chamaecyparis obtusa
TCAGATATCCGATTGATTCTCATATCCAATTTGTTCAACAAGAAAAGGTAAGTTCAATTTTTAAGTTTTTATTGTTTTTTAATTGAAATTTGTAGTTTTTTTTATAAAAATTAGGGTTTAAATGAGATTTTGTATTGTCTTTTAAATTGATTGTAATTGTCTATTTGGGTTCTATTTGTAATCAGAAATGGACTCAAATCAACCAAAAAAACCCTCCCAATGATCCCGCAAATAATCCAGAACCACCTCCAAACAATCCCCCACTTTCATAAGATGAACCAATCTCAAACCCTTTCCATTTAGAGGATCTCATAGGAGACAATCTAAATCAACTTAGAGGATATTAGACCACATATACCAATATCCCCAGATTTCACCCCATGTTTTCCATGTTGAACTCCATTATTGAAAGTATGGAGAAACTTACATAGAAACATAATGTTGCACTTCTTTGGTGCGATTCCATGCACACCTTGTTTGATGATGGGCTGGACTATGATCAAGTTATGCACCTAAACATAACAAAACATGACATATATAATATTTTTGTGGATTCCAAAACTGGTTTAAAGTGGACCCTAAAAAACCCAAGTTGTCAATTAAATGGTGCACAAATGATGCAATATGTGACAACTTTTAGGACTACTGGTGAATGGTTTTTGATAGACCACCTCACAAAAATTTGGATGTCCCATTTTATTTCATTAAAAAATGTTATGCTGAATTTGTGCTCGATCACAAGGTAAATTATTGGAATATGAGACTGAACCAGGGTCTAGGTTTAGGTGCTTCTTAGGATAGGCCATGGGCACACCAGGTGAAATCTTGCACATATGTCCCCCCTCCCAAGATTTCACCACCTCCTATAGCGCAACATCCTGATATTATTGTTGAGGTTGGCTCACAGACTATTCGAGCCATTCACACCTTGAGTGATCTACTGGTTACACAGAGTGTGACATTTTTGCTTCCTCATGTTGAAACTTTTGGCCTTTCCACATCCTCCACAAGCTCACATGTTTATGTTCCCCACACTTGCATTATGTGCAAGAATTTGTGCTTAGGTCCCCTGAATGATAGTGATTCATATAACTACATCTTCAAGGTGAACAATACTACACAACACACTATAGGCATTGAAGCACCTTGTGAAGATGCACATTAGGGGCATAGAGAGACATGGACTCCTACTGTTATGGTAAGGGTAAACATTTCACTTTTTACATTGTATTTAATTTTAAACATTCATATTTTTAGTAGAATTTTCTTATAATGATTTCCCACTTATGTTTTTTTATGTGTTTCATTTATGTTCAGTTGATGACAGAGGAGGAGATGGCACAGGTGGAGAGTTCCACACTTTTGGCCATATCATTTGGCCTTGACACTTCCATGATACATATGTTTTAATGTACTCATTGGTTTCCTTTTATTATAACAGTATATGTACATGTGTTTTCTAATTTTTACGATCATCTTATTACATATTGATGTAGGTGTCAGCAGTTGCCACTAGGGGGAAATGTGAGGGGGTTTAGGCATCATGCATTGATAAGGGGAAGGTAATTAAGTAATTTAGTTTGTTTATGCATACATGTATACTTGTCAGTTGTGCGTACTCATTTTTAATTTACATGGTTGATTTGATAGAGGGTGGTTTCTGATGATGCTATGAGACCCTTTCGCCATGATAGAGTCACATGCATCTCAATTCGCAGTGATAGCCCCATGGTGGGTGAACCCACAATAGTGGGTTACACATTTTCAGAGGAACGAATTCGGCCTAAAAAGTGAATTCGGCCCAAAAATCCTTATTCACTTTCGATAGAAACTATGACATACTTTCGATCATAAGTACAAAACTTACGATTGAAAGTCCTTAGACAAGTCACTTTCGATCGAAAGTGACTTTCGATTGAAAGTCTTAAGTCACTTCATATCGAAAGTAAATATAGGACTTTCAATTGAAAGTCCTTAGTATGTGACTTTCGATCGAAAGTCACAAATTAGGTTTAACTTGGAATAAATAAAATCGCCGAAAGTGACTTTCACTATCACTTTTGGTGATAGAGAAACTCATGGACCCAAGGCTTCCAAATTTGCAAACGTCATTTTCAGGTTTTTCGTATTTCATTTTTTATTATTTGAAGTTTTTTATGTATGCATTTAGTATATATGCATATATACATGTGTATATATGCATATGTACATGTATATATGTATGTATATGTATCATCTTAAAATGGAACCACTTCCATCTTGATAGGTTTAGCACCCTCTTTTTGAACTTTTATCATGATAGACTTGCATTTAGGATGCATTTTGCACTTGATTCCTTTACTTTAGGTGAAATTAGGGTTAGGATCCTGAGGATTCTCCTTAATTTCCCTCTTCCATGGTTCCATCTTCTAGGTAGGATTTATAAATAGATCCTCCTAGCCTTCATCTCAATCATCATAGGATTTTGTGCCTCTCCCTGACACTCTGTCCCATTCTGGCATCATTTCTAGGTCTCTGAGCATCCCCGAGACCTCCTATCCTTGATTTTGGAAGGATCTGGATCTCTGGATCTAAGACAACCTAGACCCTGACCTAGGTTAGAGTCAAGGTCATCTCTAACCTAGGTCAGAGTCGAGCTCATCCCTAACCTAGGTCAGAGATGAGGTTGTCTTTGACCTCCTTCGAAATTTGTGCCCCTTTTTCAAATTTGGCCCCGACGAGCCCTGAAATCAATGTCGGGCCCTCAGATCCAAGTATGAAAAGGTTTTAATTCAAAATTCATTTAATTATTTTCCCTTCTTAGTTGGTAATTGTGATTGGACCATAATTCAAGGAGAAATTTAAATTATGGGTCCTCACATTGCTCTAGGAGCCTCACCTTGAATCCTCTATATAAAGACTCTCATTTGCATTCATTTTCACACAGCAACACCAAGTAATTTCATGATCAAGTGCTCTCAAGGAGAAAATTTTATGAACAAGGAGATTTAAGCAAGAAAGGAATGGTGAAGTGAAGATGCAAGATTTCAAGAGGATGATATAGAAGATCAAGCCATTGTTGACATCAAACATCTTTGTGCACACACCATTGTGAACATATACTTGGAGCAAGAGAGATCCTTTCTTCCTTGATCCATCATTACCAACTTTCAAGCATTCAAAGATACAATCATGGGGTAGCAATTACGGATTATGAGTTTGGTAGGAGTACTTTAGCCTTGGGGGCTTGGTATGCTTTTCTATCTCATTCAAATCTATGCATTGTTGTCTCATACATATTCATGCTAGGGTTTTGATCTAGATTAGATCTTGGAATTACAATTTCAATATATACACACACACATTCTATTTCAATTGGCTATTCATGGAGGTGGAGATCACCAAAACAGGGGTTTGACTAAGGCAAAACCCTATATAGCCACCCCCAAAACACCATTTTTCAGATATCTATGGTTGTTGTTTTGATAATTGGAGGATAGATCCGAGTACCCTTTTTGGAAAACTTCTGAGATATGCTAACAAAATCAAAGTTGACCTTCAAAATAAAAATGTAGTCTTTGACCTTTTATCAGGGTCAAAGACTACCTGTTGCTGGAAAGACAAAATTTTTCTGGGTTTTCTCCATTACAGTTTCCTGGTCCTAGATCTGGTTGTAGAATCTTTCAAAACTCTACACAAGATTCAGAAAATAGGTATTTCTAAATCTATTCCATGATGATGTATGTATCTTAACCTAAGTAATTTTCAAGTATTTCCAAATTTACGTTACTTATGCTACTCCAATTCAAGATACATACAAATGAATAATGTTGAATGTTAGGTGCATTATTAAGGCTCCATTTTAACATTATTCATTTTGGTGAACCCGTTTATGACAACTCTTTCTTTTTGGTGTTAGATTTAAATTTGGCATGCTTATATTTTTAAAAAAATACAAAAAATTTGCAAAATCCCTTTAAAAATACAAAAATATTTACTTTTTCATGCTTTTAGTATTTCTTTGTATTCAACATGTATGATTCTTGTTTTGAGTACTTTGATGAGGCTTTTATTGTACAAGAGGATAGATTCCCTAATGAGGTACATGGTAGTGAGGATGAAAATGGTTCAGATAAGATCTCCATGGATCCTATTCCTATTTCACCCTCCTCCACAACCTCTCCAATTGACCTTTACCATAGGGTGTGTGCATGGTTACCTTCACATCCCACTATTTGCAATATTGATAAACCTAAAATGATATATCCTACACCTTTGATGATGGTAAAAGGATGTCCTCATATAAAAATTAAGGGTAAACCTAGAGATCCTTTGGATTTCTTCAATAACATTGATTCCGTTTCACATGCTTATCGCACATAGAATAACCCTCAACCTACTGTTCCAGTTTCTTTACCACCTTCTCAACCTATGCTTCCTCAAGCACCTAGGTTCCCATCTACCTTTAAGGAGTATAACTTAGTTGACCAATTACATGCTACTCCTACTAAGATATCTTTATGGGAATTACTTCAAACTTCCCAACATATCATGAGGCATTGCAAAAAGCTTTATCTACTCTTCCTACTTTGCCTCCTAATCAAGAGAAAATTCATTCAATTTTGGATTGTATGCATACTATGCCTTCTGTACCTCCTATTGTGCTTTCTAATAATAATTTACCTTCCCTAGAGGTGCAGAATCAATATGATGCTCTTATGGTTGTTGTCTCTATTAATCATAGTATCATTTGAAGAACCTTAATTGATAATGGATCTGGGCTTAATGTTTGTAGCATGGATATGCTCAAGGGAATTAAGGTTGATCTTACTACTATTCAACCTGATAATGTTCCTATACGTGGATTTGACAATATTGTGAAGAAAACTTTAGGCATTATTACATTACCTGTTAAAGTTGGTCCGGTTATCCTAAATACTCCTATTCATGTTATGCCTGGACCTCTCAATTATAACCTTCTTTTAGGAAGACCATGGTTACATACTATGTATGCAGTTCCTTCTAATCTTCATCGCAAGGTTAGGTTAATCTATAACAACTTAATGTATACATTACATGTGGATGATGCCCTGAATCCTTGCTTAAATGAAGAATATGCCAAGAACTCTGAGACTTTTCAACCTAGTAAAGAGATTGAAAAATAACCAGAGATACAACAATTTGAGATGAAACAACCTGAGATTCAACAACAAGAAGCTCCATCTTCTTCTTTGACTGAGGATGATTGGGGGACATTGGATTTTAATCCTACTTTTATTAGAGAATACAAGGTCTTTGATTTGGAATTCATGAAGCAACAAAATGAATTTGATAAAAAAAAATTTGCTCCTCCTCTTTTTGAAGAACTAAAAAGTAATTTTATTGCCGCTTCGATTAATGAAATGATTGAAACCATAAAACCTGATTTTTATGATATTGTGACATATGCCACTCCTTGAACTCCTTTTGATATGATTGATTGATATGGTCCTAGTTATCATTTTCTTAAAAAATCAAGATTTAATGGGAAAGGATGCGGTAAATATGAACAAGGTATACAAGTACCTTTGGATAATGAAGCTTATGATCATACATATGGATTAGGATTCAATCCTTATCAATAACCATTGGCTTTTCCTCTTAATGTTAATC
Organism: Chamaecyparis obtusa; assembly: GCA_027943335.1. NCBI lineage: Eukaryota > Viridiplantae > Streptophyta > Pinopsida > Cupressales > Cupressaceae > Chamaecyparis > Chamaecyparis obtusa. Next base: position 95,632 of record BSBK01004651.1, read on the forward strand.
ATATTTGCAGTGGATAATTGAAGTTGGTTAACCCATTGCTTATTGACCTTAATAAAAAACCTTCTTTGGATATTTTTCCTAAAGATGAAGCCTTAATGGAATTTTTAGGGGTTTATGAAGATTTACCTAAGTTTCATCACAAAAGAGGAAATCCTTATTGTTTAAAAACTTATGCTTATTTTGGATAACATGATGAATAGGATACTCTTCCTTTACTGATGGATCCTTCGATAAGAAGTGATTTGTTAATTACTGAAACTATTGATATTCAAATGGATGAAAACAACTCTAAAAGGTTGATAAAAAATGGGAAATGTTTGAATCAGGATGAACATGATCAGTTGGTTTCCCCTTTGCTTGAATTTAAGGATATCTTTTCTTGGACATATTTATATATGCCAGGTATTGTTACTCATAACATCATTTTAAAACCAAATATGAAACCCGTGAAATAGAAAATTTGAAAGATGAATCCATGAATTGCTTTATTAGTCAAAGGTGAAATTGAAAAATTATTGGATTTTGGATTTATTTGTTCTATTGATTACTCAGATTGGATTTCAAACATTGTTCCTGTATCAAAAGGAGAAAATAAGATAAGAATGTGTACTGATTTTAGAGATTTAAATAAGGCATCCTTGAAAGATTATTTCCCATTACCTAATATCAATATGATTGTGGATTCAACAACGAGTCATGCCTTGTTATCTTTTATGGATGGTTTTTTGGGATATAATTAAATTTTTATCCCGACTGAAGATCAATTTAAGATTGCATTTATAACACCTTGGGGAACCTTCTATTGAGTCATGATGCCTTTTGGATTAAAAAATGCAGGAGCAACTTATCAACGAGCTATGACTCTGATTTTTCATGACTATATATATAAGATCCTTGAAGATTATGTGGATGATATCTTAGCAAAATCTATATAGAGAGAAGATCATGTTACTATTTTATGACAGATATTTGAAAGAATTAGAAGTTACAATATGAGATTGAATCCTAAGAAATGTGTCTTTGGAGTTGATTCCAATAAATTATTAGGATTTATAATCTCTAAGCGAGGCATAGAAGTAGATACTAAAAATATTGAAGCTATTGTTAATATGCCTCCTCCTAAGAATATTTCTCAGTTACAGAGTTTACAAAGGAAAAATACAAGCTATTCATCACTTTATTTCTAAATTGGAGGATCGAACTATCCCTTTTACTTCCTTGCTTAGAAAGGATACCACTTTCTCTTGGAATGACGAGTGTAAACAAACTTTTGAGAAATTTAAGAAGTATCTTTCAAATCCTTCTATCTTACAACTTGCTAATTTTGATAAACCATTCCATTTATACAGTTCATTGACTCTGCAGGCTGTGAGTGCGTTGTTAGCTTAAATTGATGATGATGGTAAGGAAAGAGCTGTATATTACATTAGTTGGACTTTACTTGATTATGAAATAAGATACATAGATTTAGAAAGATAATGTATATTTGTAGTTTATGTTTGTTAGAAACTCAGACATTATCTTATAAATGTTGAGGTTAATGTGATTGTCAAATTTGATCCTTTAAAACATCTTTTCTCACAAATTGATCTCTCTGGTTGGTTGGTAAAATGGGTGATGTTTCTTATAGAGTTTGATCTTAATTTTATTTCTTAAAAACCTATTAAGGGACAAGCATTAACATATTATCTAGCTGAAGCTCCTTGTCCTCACTCAGATACATGTTCTACTTCAATAGAATTTCCTGATGATAATATTCTAGCTATTCAACAGAATGACATTTGGGAATTATATTTTGATGGGTCTAAGTGTAAAATAGGTTCTGGTGTGGGTATCATCTTGATTTCCCTACAAAAAATCCCATCCCTTTATCATATAAATTAACTTTTTCTTGTACTAATAACAAGCTCTTATAGCTGGTCTACAAGCAGCTTCATCCCTTAACATCAAAATTTACAAATATATGGAGATTCTCAATTGATTGTTAAACAGATTAAAGGAGGATATCAAACTAAGAATGATAAAATGACACAATATAGAGATTTAGATCTTGATGTGCTTTCACAACTCTCCTCTTATACAATTCAGACTTTAGCTAGAAAGGATAATCAACATGCAGATGCCATGGCAAGTACAACTTCTTTGGTTTGTCTTGAGAATAATGCAAAAAACTTTCAATTTACTATACAAACTCGTAAAAGCCATGAAATTTCTGACAAGATTACCTCTGATTGTTTCAATTTGCATTTGGATGAATGGTATTCACATATATTTCATTTTTTGAAGGATGGTACTTTTCCTGAATCAGCAACAAGGAACATCGGTAATCGTATTAGGAAGCTTGCAGCACGTTACATCATTTTAGGAGATACGCTTTACAAACACTCTTATGAAGGATTATTATTAAGATGTCTCAATAGAAATGAAATCTCTGTAGCTTTGTTAGAAGCTCATTCTGGTTCTTGTGGGGGACATTTTGGTGGAAAATCCCTAGTTAATAAATTGCTTCAAATGGGATATTATTGGCAAACAATGGAATAAGATTCTTTCATGTTTGTTAAGAAATGCCCTCAATGTCAACAACATAGTAATTTGATTCATGCTCCTGCTTGTGAGCTTCATAATTAGGTTTCTCCATGGCCTTTTAGTGTTTGGGGTTTTGACCTTATTAGAAAAATCTCATCGACTTCTTTTCAAGGACATACTTACATTTTGACTACTACAGATTACTTCACGAAGTGGGTTGAAGCTGTCCCTCTTCATTCAAAAATGGCAAATGTTATTTGTGATTTTATCCTTAATAATATCATAACAAGATTTTGTATTCCTTCGATGATAATTTCAGATAATGGAACCTCTTTTAAGAATAAAGAAGTCATAAAATTCTTGGAGAAATATAGAATTCAACATATATTTTCAACTCCTTATTATCCTCAATCTAATGGACAAGCTAAAGCATCAAATAAAATCATTGAACAAGTTTTGAGAAAAATAGTTAGTAAGCATGTGAAAGACTGGCATACTCAATTGACTTATGCTTTATGGGCCTATAAGACTAGTGTTCGTACTGCCATGGGTACTTCTCCTTACAACCTTGTCTATGCTACTGATGCTATTATGCCTTTGGAACTGGAAATACCCTCTCTATGTGTTTCATTTCATGGGATAATTGATAAAGATACTTTTTGTGAACAACATTTACAAGAGCTAGAAATGTTGGATGAACAATGAATACATGCATTAGAACATATAAAAGCTTATCATAAATCTCTTCAGAAATAATACAATCATAAGGTAATTGAACTAACATTTAGGGTTGGTGATTTATTCCTTTATGAGAATCAATGGAATGTGAATGCTTTACTAGGCGAAAAAGGAAAATTTAGCCCTAATTCGCTTGGACCTTTTGTTGTTATTGAAGACTTTGGTTCGAGTGCTTATAAACTTGCTGATATGGATGGTGTTTCTTTTAAGAGACCCATTAATATTATGCATCTTAAATGTTATTATCCTTAATTTCATTGGTTCCTTGTGCATTTATGTATTCCTTATAAAGTTTATTTTATAGGTTATGTAGTTCTAGAAAAATTACATATTGAATATATTTATGCACTTTTCTTTCTTTCTATTAAGTTTTATATTGATGAAAGCATAGTAATCAAATATAGAATTAATTAGTAGAGAAATTTTTTCATTCATCAAAAAGAGTTTTTTTTAAGTTCTGATACATATGTGTCCAATGGCCCTATCTATCACTATGTCTATCACTACACTTTGATTGCTGATGGCTCCCGGATCTCTCTACCCTATGGTGGGAAGATGAAGATTTGTGTGTTTGTGTGTGGCTTTGAGATATGCTCATACTATGTGAACATCCTTGGGAACTCTGTAGCTCAGCTATCAGCTTCTCCTCTCTTTCTCTGCAAAATCTCAGCTCTCATTGGATGCATGCAAAGATGTCGGCATGCTTGTTGGGATCTCTATGACCAATGGAAGAATCTCACTCATCGGTTGGTAGTCGGTAGGATATAATTTTATCCTTGAGAATCTTGGATACAAAGCTCCTCCACTCTACTATGCTAGCTATAGAATGAAAACATTTATCAATCTAGTGTCTTTTTTATCTCAAATCAAATCACATATTCAATCAAATTTCATATTTCACACCTAGGTCTCCCTCCTGGACCTCACTAAAGTGTCTAGATGGTGGGGGCATGGAGTGACTACTCTCTCCATGTTTTCTATATCTAGGTCTCATTGGTGGTGTCTCTATGTGGGGCCATGGGGGCCATTGTGATCTCAGTGGTGATGAGTGAGTAATGGGTATATCTGCACTAGTATCACTAGTTTGGGGCATCTCCTCAGCTCTCTCTGCTCTCTCCTCCTCCATGGGATTCCCCTCAGAGATGTGCTCCTCCTCATCTCTGATATCCTCATCCTCCTCTATCGAACCACTATCCTAGTGTGTCCTCTCTGTAGAACCTAGATCACCAGTGGCATAATCCTTAGGAAAGATAGGATAGATCCTCTGCAGACTCCAGTACCTAATGTAATCCTGGCTCACACCTGAATAGGTCACATATGATGGTACATTTATGTCCTTTGTCTCATCTGCATCACTATCCTCTATGTCTTCTATCAATGGTCAGTGCATAGCACTGGGTCTCTGATAGTACCTCGTTGGATGTACATAGTGAGGTATTGCTCTAGGGACTCCCTGTAATAGGTTGAACTACCTCATCACCCGATCATAATAGTAGGGCATCACTATATGAATCTGATGACCCTCTAGTAGCTTATCTTACTATGAATGTCTCATCTAGAATTATGTATCATGCCACTCTGTCATCCGGTAGTAGGGTCTCCATATCACATCAGTGCTCAAAATGTGGTCTAGATGTACTCTCCGGTAGAGAATTTCTCCAAACTGCCAAACATCTCTTAGAGGATATGCGAAGACTCTCACTGTACTCACATCTACCATCATTGGAACTCCCTATGGATGTATACATGTGAAATGCTTGAACAACTAAATCTGCAAGAGCGTGCATATAGACAAACTCTCCCTCTGATACCTCACTAGCTGACCTAGCTCATGGTATAGCTGAGCTAGCATGCTGCAACCCCATGAGAATGTGGTCCTCTCTCTCTCTCCATCCTTTGTATGTGATGTGTAAGAGGTGAACAAAATATAGTACCCTTGGAGTTGGGTAACACAATCAAGGATACTATGCAAAGCATCATCTTCTGTACTAAAGGTGTAGGGCCTGATAGTATGGATGATAATAGGACTTGATCTAACCTGGTCCACATCTGTGGCATCTGACCTATACAATAATCTATGTCTACAAAAATCTCCTCACAAGCATGCTATGCTCTAGGTCTGATGATCTTACCTTAGACTAGAAGCCACATGATCCTATAGACATCCTCTAATGCCACTGTGATCTCACCAGAGGGAAGATGGAAGGAGCATGTATCCTCATCCCACCTCTCTATCAGAGCTGATAGCATGGCTCAGTGTAGTTTGATCTATGGAAGGACTGATACCCAATATAGTCCCACATCCTTTAGTAACTACATCTCCTCATCATCAAGCTCAGACAGTCTCTCTCTGACCATGACTAGCAACTCTCCAAAGGGATGATCTCGAAAATAGATCAAGTCCTGTAAGCACAAACAGATATCATATTAGTCATCTACATCATCAAATATGTAAATCTAGCTAAACTAGGTCAAATTCGATCTTAGTTAGGTCAAGGATGACCTTACTAGGTCAATTTCAACTTTTTTGGGTCAGGGTCAACCTTTTTGGGTCATGGTCAACCTCATCCCAAAAATAGACAAAAAACCTCTAGTCAATGTCGACTTTCATGGGTCAAAGTTGACCTAGATGGGTCAATGTTGACCTAGATGGGTCAGGGTCAACCTAAGAAGGGTAAAGTTGACCTTGACTCTAAAAAATAGGAATTTGGATAGTACAAAAGCATACAACAGCAAACTCACCTCAGGTAGTGATCATCTGGTAGCTAGGCTATGTCTCAGAAGCTCTAGGTGTGTGGCTCGAAGTTCCTCTCTCTTCGACATCTTGCTTCCTCATTTCAAATCTGCAAATGGTAAGACTGAGTAATTATTTCTCTCTTTTCCTTATTTTATAATTTCAAATTAGGGTTTCTTTTAGGGTTTACTCATGTAAACTTGGATTTCCTTTCTTATGCATTTAGACAAACATCCACTCTTTTAATCATAACTTGAGCTCAGTAGCTCTATTTTTAGTACCGTCAGTGGCATTAGAATCATGATTCAATTACCTAACTCCTTGAAATAGTTTAGGAAGGTTAGGAATCCTCCTAATAGGTTTAGGAATGAGCTTTTCAACACACTGCATATCCAATATATAGATTTTTTCTTATCACCCTATTTCACCCTTCCGAAGTAGAAAGCCAAAACAAGGGGGCATAAGGGGCTCTATGCACTTCTCAAATTGTCATATAGTAAGCCCTAGGTGATTCATATATTTTCATTAACCTTGTGTGTTGCAGGTTCTAACAGTTTTCTGCAGGATCTTTACATCGAGGACTTGGCTATATCCTTTTTATTTAATATGATGTTTTCTTACTTTAGCTTGCATATTCATGTAGTGTCATATCTGAGCTAAAGTGGGGGCTAAATGTATCATCTTAAAATGGAAGAACTTCCATCTTGATAGATTTAGCACCCTCTTTTAGTACTTTTATCATGATAGACTTGCATTTAGGATGCATTCTGCACTTGACTCCTTTACTTTAGGTGAAATTAGGGTTAGGATCCGGATGATTCTCCTTAATTTCCCTCTTCCATGGCTATATCTTCTAGGTAGGATTTATAAATAGGTCCTCCTGGCCTTCATCTCAATCATCATAGGATTTTGTGCTTCTCCCTGACACTCTGTCCCATTCTGGCATCATTTCTAGGTCTTCGGGCATCCCCAGGACCTCTTGTCCCTGATTTTGGAAGGATCTGGATCTCTAGTTCTAAGACGACCTAGACCATGACCTAGGTTAGAGTCAAGGTCATCTCTGACCTAGGTAGAGTCAAGCTTATCCTTGACCTAGGTTAGAGATGAGGTCACCTTTGACCTCCTCCAAAATTTGTGCCCCTTTTTTAAATTTGGCCCCGGGGGACCTCGAAATCAATGTCAAGCCCTCGAATCCGAGTGCGAAAAGGTTTTAATTAAAAATTCATTTAATTATTTTCCCTCCTTAGCTTGTTATTATGATTGGACCATAATTTGAGGTAAAATTTAAATTATGGGTCCTCACATTGCTCTAGGAGCCTCACCTTGAAACCTCTATATAAAGACTCTCATTTGCATTCATTTTCACACAACAACACCAAGTAATTTCATGATCAAGGGCATTCAAGGAGACAATTTCATGAACAAGGAGATTCAAGCAAGAAAGGAATGGTGAAGTGAAGATGCAAGATTGCAAGAGGATGATATAGAAGATCAAGCCATTATTGACATCAAGCATCTTTGTCTACACACCATTGTGAACATATACTTGGAGCAAGAGAGATCCCTTTTTCCTTGATCCACCATTACCAACTTTCAAGCATTCAAAGATATAATCATGGGGTAGCAATTACAGATTTTCAGTTTGGTACAAGTACTTTAGCCTTGGGGGCTTGGTATGCTTTTCTATCTCATTCAAATCTATGCATTGTTGTCTCATACATATTCATGCTAGGGTTTTGATCTAGAAGATTAGATCTTGACATTACACTTTCAATACACACACACACATTCTATTTCAATCAGCTATTCGTGGAGGTGGAGATCACCAAAATGGGGGTTTGACTAAGGCAAAACCCTATGTAGCCACCCTAAAAACACCATTTTTCAGATATCTATGGTCGTTGTTTCGATAATTAGAAGATAGATCTGAGTACCCTTTTCAACAAACTTCCAAGATCTATGAACAAAATCAAAGTCAACCTTCAAAATAAAAATGTAGCCTTTGACCTTTTATTAGGGTCAAAGACTACCTGCTGCTGGAAAGATGAAAGTTTTCTGGGTTTTCTCCATTACAGTTTCCTAGTCCTAGATTTGGTTGCAGAATCTTTTGAAACTCTGCAGAGGCTTCACAAAATAGGTATTTCTAAATCTATTCCATGATGAGGTATGTATCTTAACCTAATTAATTTTCAAGTATTTCCAGGTTTACTTTACTTATGCTATTCCAATTCAAGATACATACAAATGAATAGTGTTGAATGTTAGGTGCATTATTAAGGCTCCATTTTAACATTATTCAGTATATATGCATATATACATGCATGTATACATGTGTATATATGCATATATATATATATATATATATATATATATATATATATATATATATATATATATCCATGTATACTTGTGTGTGTGTGTGTGTGTGTGTGTATATATATATATATATAGACATGTATATATGCATATATACATGCATATATACATGTATGTTTGCACATGTATATATTATATATAGATTTTTCATTATTTGAAGTTTTTGATATATAAATAAATTAGTATATATGTACATGTACATATATGTATGTATATATGTACATGTATATATATGCATGTATATATGTATATATACATGTGTATATATGTATATGTACATGTATATATATGTATATGTACATGCATATATACATATATACATGTATATATACATATATACATGTATATATACATATATACATGTATATATACATATATACATGTATATATACATATATACATGTATATATACATATATACATGTGCATGTATGCATGTATACATGTATATATATACATGTATGCATGTATACATGTATATATATACATGTATACACATGTATATATATAGATTTTTCATTATTTCAAGTTTTTGGTACATAGATTTAGTATATATACATGTGTATGTATATGTATGTACATGTGTATATATGCATATATACATGTATATATGGATGTATACATGTGTATACATGTATATATACTTATATACATGTGCATGTATCCATGTATACATGTATATATATACATGTATACACATGTATATATATAGATTTTTCATTATTTCAAGTTTTTGGTACATAGATTTAGTATATATACATGTGTATGTATATGTATGTACATGTGTATATATGCATATATACATGTATATATGCATGTATACATGTGTATACATGCATATATACATCTATAGATGCATGTACATACATGTGTATACATGTATGTACATGCATGTATATATGTATATATGCATGTATACATGTGTACATGTACATATATATGTATACATGTGTATGTACATATATGTACATGTACATGTATGTATGTATGCATGCACATATACATGTATATACATGCATGTATACATGTATATATATGTACATGTCATATATGTATATGTATATGTATGTATATGTGTATATATATATATATATATATATATATATATATATATATATATATATATATATATATATATATATATATATATATATATATATATATATATATATATCTATATATATATATATATATATATATATATATATGTATGTATGTATGTATGTATACACACACACACACACACACACACACACATATATATATATATGACATGTATACATGTCAAACATACATGTGTACATGTGTATATATATATGTGCATGTGTATGTGTACATGTATATATATGCACCTATATGTATGTGTGTACATACATATGTACAGTACATGTTTATTTACATTTAAATTTAATTTATGTAATTGATTTTACTTTCAAATAATGTAGCGAAATGTGCATACATTAATTTTATTTTTAATTAAATTAGGAAAACATACATATATGTAGACTTTATTTGACAATAAATAAAATCTTTCAAGTACATACATATTCTAGATCTATTAGACATATTATTGCACATCACACATGGTAGATGCACTGATTCCCCCTGCAGAACTATTTGCACGCACTAATAGAGAGATTGAACAGTTGCAAGAATCCATAAATAATCCGTCTAGCTCTAGTGTCTATAAGAGCACATGTCAATCCATCCTTACTAGCTTGATTAGCATTAGGGATGACTTTCATGGTACCACTCCCTATGCCCCAAATATTATAGAGGCCATACTTGACAGGAAGAGACAAGAGGTTGGCTCTGGTCTTTCTCTTAAGGAGGTATAGGCTTTAGTGCCTAAAGAGACCCTAAAAAGTGAAGTTTTCCCATCTTATGCAGACAAAAATTATGTGAAGGGGTATCAAGTTACCAAGTGTGAGGATCTTGCAATATCAACATTGATATACACACGATTTCTAGCTGCCCATGGTCATTATCTGAATAACGACCATATTCTATTGTACTTTGCACAGTAGACTTTTGTTGAGGTTTGTTTAGGGAGGGCTGTTAATTACAATGATTTGTCAGCACATCTAGGACAGGGGCGTGACATACTTGCTGATAGAGATTCTTTCCGTCGAGCTAATCAACAGAGGCCAGTACATTGGGCCATTGTTGGTTAGAGGACACCTACTATAGCTCCTTCATTAGGTCCTATTGCAAATGATGTTATTCGTAGCACCCAAATTTGAGTTGCAATTGATAGTGTGGGGGACATTGCAGAAGCTGCCACATCTATATCTAGGGATTAGGTTGGTCAATACCTGATGTCTCAATGACACTCCAGATCATTGGGTGGAGCATCCTCTATTAGGACCACACATGACATGTACAGTGCAGTAGACATCCCTTCAATTTCTAGCCTGGAGGGACTTACAGGAGAGTTGACACATGTCACATTGACTAGTTTGGCTGAGGATCTATTGGATGCATATGCATTTATAGCAACAAAGCATGATATCCCCATATCAGAGGTTAGATCTCATGTGGGTACTATCAGATACGCTCAACCATCCTTCTCACCTAGACCATGGCCATAGTGGCAGTGCTCGTGAGGATCCACCTACTGACCACTCTATTGTTGCACAGGGAGAGGCACAACGTATAGACCCTTCAGTCAGTGCAGGGCATCAGTTCTCTGATGTTGGCCTTGACGATGTTGAGTTCAGCATGATCACTCTATTTTATTAGAAGTAAACAATTGTATTGATATCATCATATAAACTGTACACACATTGTGTAAATATATAGTACATGTGTGAAGAAATGGCAATCACTATTATCAAACTACAAGATAAAGAAAAACTAAAAGAGGAAAAGGATGAAAGGGAGGTTTCTATAGAAGAAGGGTGATCCCTCCTAGATATCAATGTTGAACCTATTAATGTATGGAGTCCTAGGGATGAAAAAGATATGTCTCCACCAACAACTGTCACTTGATTTAGCTACCTAGTGGCTTTAATTTACACTTTTTTTCTTTTTCTTTTACTTATGTTCTTGTTTTGGGTGTTTCCCAGGTGTTTTTAACTCTTTAATTATATTGATATATGCACTCCAGAATGTCTATAATTTTTTTATCATTAATGAATATCCATTTTTATCATCAAATGAGCCATAGTACATTACTAGGAATATTAATTTAGTTGATCTCAAATTAAGTAGGAGCTTTCTTATGGTTATAATGAATATGCAATTGAAATTAACTACTACTCCATTCTCTCCTTTCTTTATTTTCATGTATCATAATTCTAGGACCAGTCCTATCGCCATATTGTAGTTCAAAATGTGAATTTGTACTCCACCATAACTCTATATTTCTATCCAAAAAAATGTGCTACCATTCATTTATAATTTTGTCCAAGGATTGAATGGACAACTTAACAATCACATCTTTATGCTTAACCTTATATACTTATGTAATGTTTATGAATCTCTAATGTTAGTCTCCCATAACCATGATATGATTGTGTTTGAATTTTGGTATCTTCCTTTAGTTTAATAGATAAAATATTAATTTAGTCATGCGTACCAAAGATATCCAATTGGTTATATATTTCTATTCTAGTGGGAATCTCTATGCATTTCTAATGAATGGAGTTATTAAGTTAAGGATATTATTGAAGTTGGGATTATAATATTTTAATTCTAATCTTGATGATGCGGAACATAACCAACCCCACTCTAATTCAATTGATTAACTAAAATTTAACCTATCGATATATTTTTGCAACATACACACACACACACACACAAACACATTAAGTAGTGAAGAATCTCTCTCATAGTGGTTAATCACCAACTATGTGGACTCATGATCCATCATGAAAAGTTATGTATTGCTTAAATATAATTTTGAGAGAGTTGTGGATGGAGGATGAGAACCAACCTACTGTGCTCTAGAAATATGATCAAACATTCCCATATTTTGTATATTTTGATCACTAGATCCATCTCTAATCCTATTTCCAACTAACATTTCATTTTTGTATACATCACATTCAAGTTGATGGGCTATCCTTTAAGTTCTTAGTATATTATTAGTACAATTATCAAAATGTATTTATAATGATTCCTTAAACCAAGAAAATGTGTCATCCATGTTAGATGCACCTACCTCAATATCTTGTAGAGAAGATTTTCTATTATAATCCTTAGGGGTGATCTCATATCCCTTAATTTTATGTGTGAGTAGTGTACTCTAATTTAAACTAATTCAAATGGCTAATATTTATTAAAAATAGATGCTAAACAATATTAAATGAAGTGCAACAAATTTATCTAATATATTTATTATATTAGCAACCTAATTGAAACTTAAACCTAGATCTACTAAATTAGTTTCAACCATTTTTTGGTCTCCCATACTTGTGCACATGTCAAGAATTATGTTCTCATTTATTTCCACGTTATGAGATGTTTTCCATTACTCTTGTTAACTTGTCCATTTTTTCATCAATAAAATGGTGTTTATTAGAGGAAACCTTATCTAGGATAACATATTTATATATATTCAATTGACATGTTTGTTTGATGTCCACATATTGTTTCCAATATTAATTATAGTGATATATGCACTCCACAATGTCTATAATTTTTTATCATTAATAAATATCCATTTTTATCATCAAATGAGCCATAATACATTACTAGGAATATTAATTTAGTTGATCTCAAATTAAGTAGGAGCTTTCTTATGGTTATAATGAACATGAAATTGAAATTAACTACTACTCCATTCTCTCCTTTCTTTATTTCAGCTAATTCATGTATCATAATTTTAGGACTAGTCCTGTCACCATATTGTAGTTCAAAATGTGAATTTGTACTCCACCATAACTCTATATTTCTATCCAAAAAAATGTGCTACCATTCATTTATAATTTTGTCCAAGGATTGAATGGACAACTTAACAATCACATCTTTATGCTTAACCTTATATATTTATGTAATGTTTATGAATCTCTAATGTTAGTCTCCCATAACCATGATATTATTGTGTTTGAATTTTGGTATCTTCCTTTAGTTTAATAGATAAAATATTAATTTAGTCATGGGTACCAAAGATATCCAATTGGTGATATATTTCTATTTCTAGTGGGAATCTCTATCCATTTCTAATGAATGGAGTTATTAAGTTAAGGATATTATTGTAGTTGGGATTATAATATTTTAATTCTAATCTTGATGATGTGGAACATAACCATCCCCACTCTAATTCAATTGATTAACTAAAATTTAACCTATCAATATATTTTTGCAACATACACATACACACACACATTAAGTAGTGAAGAATCTCTCTCATAGTGGTCAATCACCAACTATGTGGACTCATGATTCATCATGAAAAGTTATGTATTGCTCAGATATAATTTTGAGAGAGTTGTGGATGTAGGATGAGAACCAACCTGCTGTGCTCTAGAAATACAATCAAACATTACCATATTTTGTATATTTTGATCACTAGATCCATCTCTAATCCTATTTCCAACTAACATTTCATTTTTGTATACATCACATTCAAGTTGATGGGGCTATCTTTTAAGTTCTTAGTATATTATTAGTACAATTATCAAAATGTATTGATAATGATTCCTTAAACCAAGAAAATGTGTCATCCATGTTAGATGCACCTACCTCAATATCTTGTAGAGAAGACTTTGTAAACTTGCCAACATCTTTTCTCTCCATTTGGATTGTTGATTTCTTATATGGGATGCATTGTTTTTTTTTTTTCTTTAAAGACTAGAGGTTATCTTTTCTCCATCTTCAACTTTCTTTGATCTTTAAATTAAGTTTATTTCAATAGGGTTTCTATTCTTGAAAGATAAATACTATAAGAAATATGGAAAGAAAAAGGTTGAAGTTGAATAATATTATACAAGAAAATATCATGCTTCTCCAGTTTCACCTAATAAACATTACATATTTATAAGAGTTTGGGTTCCTTCAATATAGAAATAACTCACTAATTATTAGAGTTGTTATAACAAATCAAACAAACATACTCCCTAACAAAATTTAATATTACTAACAAACATAATTACTATGTGAGTTATTAATTTACCTCACACACTCTATCCCATGTGAACACAAACATGAATTTCTAACAAACACTTAATTTGCAAAGTCTTCCAAATGTGAACTAGAACCTCATCTCCATATTTGTGTGCTAATTTGATGGTAATAGTTGATAAAATTGGAGCAATATACATAATTTCAAATACCTCATCGTCCACATTGAATCCCATCTTAATAATAGTTGTGTATGTGAACACAAGGAACATCACTTTTGGATCAATTATGACTTTTGGATGTAATTTGACGCATCTAACGTAGGGGACAGGTTTAAATTTGGTGCAAAGTAAGTAGCGTGGAGTGCAAGGCAAAGTATACGTTGTCTAGCTGTAATCATCGGAAGAAAAAATGAAATATCCCACATTCTCAGAAACTCAGTCAATGAATGGAAGATAGAACTTCACTGTCCAAAAGTCTAGCATTTTGCGAAAAATTGTTCTGAGAAAAATCAAACGGTAGAAAGTTCTGCCACTTTTGTAAACGTCAACACAAAAAAGTCTGATATTTTGTGGAAAATTGAGGAGAAATTTATCTGTCCTTTATCTTTGCATAATGAAGATTGGAATTTTGTGGAATTGTCTGAAGAAAAATCCAACGCAGAAAAGTCTTTGACCTTTGCAGAGCTAAGAAATTAAAAGGAAAAGTCTTCACAAGAAAGGCCATCTTATCACAAATTTTGTGGAAAATTGATAAGGAAAACTCAATTATCAAAATTTTAATCACTTTAATGAACATTAGTATAATATAGACATTTAATTTGTATAAGTTCCAGGAAATTTTGAGAAAAACTCGTCAGATATTTACAGTCTTTATATAAAAGTACAGCCAGTTTAGTGAACATCAGCCCAGAAAAGTCTGGTTTTGTGTGGAAAATTGATACAAGATAAACTTTTTGACATTTATCTTAGCTTAACAAAAGAACAATAAAGGCCAATCTTATCCAAATTTGATGAAAATTTAGAAAAAAAAAGTCATAATGAAGATTGTAGTACATCATTTTGCTGGTATTATGACATTTATCTTTGCGTAACAAAAGAAATTTAAGACAAACTTGTCTGATATTTACAGTCTATACAAGAAAGGCAGATCTTATCCAAAATTCGTTGAAAATTTAGAAAAAAAGGAGTCATTGACCTGTTGACGAGCACGCAGGTTAAGAATAGCTCGACGACTGTATCCCCAATTTATGTGACATAATAATGAATATTATGAGCAAATAAAACAATATAAATAAGTCTAATAAAATGATTATATTTAAACTCTAACTTTCCTAATGTCCATGCTATTTTTTATTAGTTCATTATTCATGGTTTTTAAACGTGATATATATATTACCGCTCCACTATAGAGTCATCGCCTATTTTCAATATTTTACCATGCTTAGTTATTAATAATTTGTTTATATCTATGTACAGATACTGTAAAGATTGGGAAATGGTGGAAAATCTTTGAATAATTGGTGTAGCATGGTACGTATGTTTATGAAAAAACAAGTTTTAAAGTTTGATTGTATGGTGTGAAAGACAACTGGCATGCGGGTTAAGAAGAATAGCATGCCCATGAAACAACTACAATTCCCAATGGGCATCTTTATCCCAAATGACCATCCCTATACACAAGTTGTGTATTGTTTTCATTGCAGTCTTTATTTTCTTTTGCCTCTCTTAGTTTATTTAATTCCTCTTCCCTTGTTGTCCTAAATTTGGAAAATAATAGTTTGGAGTGAATCTTAAAAAATGAATTTAGTAAGTTGAGTGATTTATATTCATTAGTTGTTCATGATAATAACCTACGTGGACCTTTCCCTCCTTCAATTTAGCAAATTGTTCAAAGTTGCAGATTCTTGACATCGAGAACAACTTATTGGGAAGTAAAATACCAACATTAATTGGAAATTGTTTAGAGTTAAGAGTGCTAGTGATAAAGGAGAACAAATTTATTAGTAGTATTCCTTTAGAGATAGGTAAACTAAAGAATCTCAAAATCTTGCTCATTTCTTCCAATCATATCTCAGGCTCAATTCTACACACAATTGTATTGCTCAATTCTGAAAGCCAAAATAGTTTTGTATTATCCACTGGTTCTACTGGGGTATTATATCAAGATAGATTGGATATGACTTTGAAAGGTATAGATCAACACTACCAATTCATTCTTTCCACTCTCACATCTGTAGATCTCTCAAACAATGAATTCGAGAGAAAAGTTTCTTCTAATTTTGGTAATTTGAAAGGGCTAAGGCTTATAAATCTTTCCATGAATAATTTGAATGTAAGCATTCTAAATTTTTTTGGAGAATGTATCAACTGGATTCATTAGACCTTTTGAAAAACCATCTTTTAGGACAAGTCTCTGAAGGGCTTGAATCTCTAAGCTATTTAGGTTCACCGAATCTATCAAACTACAATCTTTCAAGAAGTATACCACAAGGAGCACATATAATTGGCTTTGAACAATCCTCTTGTTCAAGGAATCCTAATCTATGGAGGTGTCTCAAGTACCTAGAAATTGTTCTTGCCCACAATTTGTTCCTTCTCCTCATCCAATTTACATTACTCGAATAAAGAAAAGCACTGCATATTCATGGTATGATATAGCATTGAGATTGACCTATATGGAATATCTTTTGGGGTTATAATATCATTGATAAAACTGATAAAATCAGTTGGAGAAGGAATGATAAATTAGAAAATGTATAATTTTTCATAATATTATAGCTAACACAATATTTATTTGATAAATGTATCCACATAACACTATATGTAACATAACATTGTGGGCCAATAGCTGCCCTAGGAACCCTTGTGGACATCAAATAAATAAATCATGATATGTTATTAAATGTTTATGAATTGATAAAATTATCCTAAATAAAGAAATCACTAATACACAATTCAAAACAAATTCTCTAAACACTAAAGCATGGAGATTAGAGGATCTAGTATTTGATTGCATTCTAATAGTTGTAGTCGTAGTTATTGATTTAATATTTATCTTTGACATTTTGTGACAACTTTGTACAAATAGTTGTTACTTTAAATTATTATTGGTGATAATTACTACCCATAATTGAATGAAAATGTATGGACCTTAGTTCTAAAAACAAACCAATCATATGATGCCACATTAGTTGCACAAATACGGGTCTCTCTTTTGCATGGCCATTGGTTTCACTTTTGTTTTAGATTAACTTGTACGCTTTGGTAAAAAGCATGTTGATATGACATCATATTTGGTGATGTGTTCTTGAAATATGAGAAGCTTGCAATTTTTGAAATAAGCTTCTGTAAAAAAATGGAAGTGATTTAAAATTTGCACATAAGATTTTGAGAGGTGTGAAGTTAGGGTTCTTGATTACTAGGTCCTCTCCCCTAGTTCCTAAAAGGTGGCTAACACTACCCTCATACATTGAAATTTCCTCAAATACTAACCTAGGATAAGAGCACTAGTTACCACTCATGTTTCAGCTACCATTCATTAGATTTCCTTGATTAAAACCTCATTAAAAATTTATCTTGTGGGCCAATAGTTGTCTTTTTTGGAAGATAGGTTAGTAAATAGATTAGTTATGCAACTTTATTTGTACCAGTAAGACTCAATTATTGGGGAACTTGTGAAAAATTATTGGATCAATAGTGTAAAGTTTTGGTCAAGTAAAAAGCCAATGGGGAATAGGGCAATAGGGAATATGTTTTTAAAAACACTACATCAAATAACCACTTTTTGACCATTGCATGCATAATGGATCTCACAAAATTTATTTTTATTAAGTAGAAGTCAAAATAATAGCTATAATTAGTTAAATTACATACACAGATGACCAAAAGAGTTATCAAAATCTAATGTATGATTTAGGGGTTGAGGGTGGGTGAAGTTACCTATGTAATTTTCATTAAAATCCTAAATAAAACTCTAGTCATAATTGAATAAATTGATGTTTACAATAAGTATTTATGATTATTGAACCAATGTTTGAAAATAATGGTTATGGTTGAAAACTAAATCCCATTTGATTATGGGAGGTGGAAAATATTAACTCTTCATGCTAGAAGTTGAACCAATTCATAATACTCAAATTAAATGGGCATGGCGCCAAACTACTTTTACCTCTTGATTTAAATGGGTACCTATGGTTCAATGAATTGGTCGATACAAGTATGAAGGTGAGTTTACTTACTAAATCTCCTTTGTCATATGTTTTATAAATGGATATTATATTACATGGAGTGGTCTATATCACCTCCCTAAAGATGTTGATACAATATAGAAGAGGTTTATTTTTTAGTTTACTTTAAAATATTGCTCGATGGGAAATACAAAAAGAAATCTAGTACTACTAGGTAGAGTATTTTGTTTTCAAATAAGGTAGACAATAGTTTTCATTAGTGAATGATGACCTTTTAGAATGAAGAATAATGTATGATTATTATCCTTGATAAAGTGTGAGGTACATCGTATATGAAATGGGCCATTTTCAAAAAAATGAACTTGAGTATATTTACTACATAATAACAAGAATTACCAATCCTATCTAGCATGTTTTGAAGGTAATTTATGAAAAGATACATGTTTTAATCTAACTCAAATGCATAATTGGAACATTGGTTAGGAAATAGCTCTAAGTTTACTAGGAAATCATATTCTATTATTTGATGACAAACATAGTATTATCATACATCTCCTATAGTTGTGTTTGAGTCTCTTGTTCATACCATCAAGTCTAGGTAGATCCCCAAAAAATTAAATTACCAAGTTTTAAGTCATAATATCTTTAAAATGTGTGGGTGTTCACTCTATTAAATAATTATATATTTTTCCTTCATCAATGGACTATCATTAACATCATCTATAATGCATATGGAGAAAGTATTCCCCAAAAAACTAGTTCGCCTTTCTAACATCCATCGTATTTTTTAACCAATATCAATAGTGAGAAACCCACCAGCATTTAATCACTAACTAGCTAGTCTTTTAATAGGTGTTTCTTTCTTGGTTCCTTGAATCAAGAAAATGATTCTTAAATTATATAAAAGAGACATTATGCCAAACTAAAATTCATTTGTGTTCCAAGATCATGCTGCAAGTCCAAAATACAGAAGTGAATACTAGATCCCTATCTGATATAATCATGTGGAGAATACCATGTAATATCATAATATCCTACATAAAGACTCTACCTACTAAAGCTATATATAGGATGCTCTCATAAGACAAAAGTGTGCCACTTTGATCAACTAGTCAATAGTAACCATGATGGTATCATATTTGTAGGGAGTCATAGGAAAAACTATAATGAAATCCATCGAGATGATATCCCATTTCCATGATGGAATGAGATTTGGCTATAAAATTCTTGCTAGATGCTAGTGGTCTTCCTTAACCATTTGACACTCTAGACATCTTGCCACAAAATCAGCAATGTCATGTTTCATATTGGACTAGTAATATAGTTTTTGAAGGTCTGCATGCATCTTCTTGACACCTGGATGTGTCAAATAAGGTGCACAATGAGCCTCAAATAAAATCCAGGTACGAGGATTATGTGATGGAGGTAAATATATATCTGGCTCATAATGAAAAATACTATTTGAATCCAAAACATAACCTGAAAACCTTTCTTCCAAAGGTCTCCCTAGCTCAATGTTAGCTCTTACTTCCCTGTATCAAGTAAATGTGAGAAGTGCTTAGAGTACATGACTCTGCAAACCTACACAAGAGTCAAAGTTGATATCTCATGCCTCCTAGGACTCAAGGCATCAGCTACCATATTCTTCTTATCCTGGATGTACTTGACTTCAAAGTCACACTCACAAGGAAACTCCATCGATCACCTCTGCCTAGCATTTAGATTAGGCTGGGTAAAGATATACTCTAAGTTGTGATCATCACTATGAATCTCAAATCAATATTCAATAGAAAATGTCTCCATCAGACTAATTTGCATGAACTATTCCTACTAACTAAAGATCATGTGTAGGATAGTTCAATTTGTGATCCTTGACTTTGTGATATTCATAAGTAATCACACGTCCTTCCTACATAAGGATTGATCCTAGACCTTCCAAAGAAGCATCAACACACACCATGAAATCACTCATTGGGTCAGGTATTACTAGGATAGGTGCACTCGTCAAACACTTCTTGAGGTTCTAGAAAGCCTCTTCATATTTCTATATCCAAACATACTTCCATTTCCTTTGGAGAGAAGCAATTTGATATGCAACCCTAGAGAAGTCTTTAACAAACATGTGATAGTATCCTACCAAGTCCATGAAACTACAAACTTCAGATACATTTGTGGGGGTTGGCCAATCTACTATAGCATGAATCTTGGAAGAATCTACTAAAATACGCTTACGTATGATTACATGTCCCAAGTGCTTAACTTCAGACTAAAATAAGTCACACTTTTCTACATTAGAATACAAGTGAGTCACAAAGACACTGCAAAACCGGTCATAGATGTTCTTCATGCTCCTCTATGAATTTAGAATATATCAATATAGTATCCAAGAAGATGATAAAAAAATGATCAAGGTAAGAATGAAATACTTCATTCATTAGGCACATGAAAATAAATGGAGCATTTGTCAGACTAAAACAAACTACTATGAACTCATAATGTCCATAGTGGGTGCAGAATGCAATTTTGTGAATATATGCATCCTAGATGTACAAATAATGGTATCCTTATTTGAGATCAATATTGGAGAATATCTTGGCCTCTTTTATCTAATCAAAGAGATCATCAATCCTTGGAAAAGGGTACCTATTCTTGATCATTGCCTTTTTCAACTGTCTATAGTCAATGCACAAGCGTTAAGATCCATATTTCTTCTTAATGAAGAGTATAGGTGCTCTCCATGGAGAAACACTTGGCCAAATACTACTCTTTACCAAAATATCCTATAATTGGAGCTTAAGCTCTCTCAACTCTTGTCTAGTCATATGATAAGGAGCTCTAGATATAGGTTGTGCTCCTAGAACAAGATCAATGTGAAAAATATATGACAAGATTCAGTGGCATACCCAAAATCTCACTAGGAAAGACATCGGTGAATTCCTAAAGTATACGATGATCAAGAGTCTTTTCCTTAGTTTCAATCTCATCCAACTTAGTCATGGTTATAGAAAATACATGACATCCCTTTTACATGATTCACTTGAGTTTCATCTAAAGCGGATATCATATGAAGAGATATAGGACGTTGAATTCCCACAATCTCACAATCCTTGCCAACATCATTCTTACATTTGATTATCTTCTATCTACAATCAATGCTGGCTCTATGAGACCCTAACCAATCTATCCCAAGGAAAATAGCATATGATCCCAAAGGAATCATCCAAAAAGATCCACTAAGGTAATGAATTTACCTAGGTTCAACTCATATTTATGTACTAGAGAGTTTGTTTATATCTTTTCCCCAGAGGCTAACTCTACTTTCCAACCAATATCTTTCTTTACTAACACTAGCCCACATTTCTCTACTACAAAATGAGATATAAAAGAATATGTAGAAAGATTGGTTCAGTTAGAAGATCAGGAGGGAGCTAATAGACTCCTGCAAGAAAGATTGGTTCAGTTAGAGAAACTCTTGGATGATGTCCAAGCTAAAGCAGACAAAGTCAATGACAAAATGGAGGAGTGGGATGCCAAGGAGAAAGAAAAGACCATTGATGATGAAGTACCTATACCTAACCCTCCAACTCAAGATGAAAAGTTCTTGAAGGCAACCAAAGCCATCACTGGCAAAGCACTTGAAGGTGTTCCATTACTCACTGGCAAAATGGATACTGAACTAGTTATACAATGGATCGAGGGTATGGAGAATCACTTCGAATGTGAAGAGATCTTTGAAGCACAAAAGTTCAAAGTGGCCAAATCAAGGTTGAGAGGCCAAGCTCTAACTTGGTGGAACTATCTCCAAGAAGAAAGGGAGAAAGAGGGAAAGAATCCAATTGCTAATTGGAAAGACATGGTGAATAAGGTAAAAGAAGCCTACCTTCCTGCAGACTTTTAAATCTAGCAGCACAGAAGAAGATTGAACATCAAACAAAAAGAGATGGATGTTGCCACCTATATAGAGGAGTTTCAGAAGTTGAGTTTGAGATCCAAAGTGAAGGAAGAGGAGAGCATTAAGGTGTTAAGGTAATTGAGTGGGTTGAAGTGGAGTATAGCAGAGGAGATGAATTTGTTCACTCCTAATATAGTTCTTGGGTGTCAACATATGGCACAAAGAGATAGAAGAAAAGCATAGAAGGAAGAAAGAACCCAACTCTAAAAATAGAGGCAGAGGTAGAGACTCTAGAGGGGGTCAAAGAGGAGGTTCTAGTGGTAGAGGAGGTGATTCAAGAAGCCAAGGAGAGAATAGACTCCTTGAACAAATTGCAGAGACCAGTACAAGAGGTACTTTCAGCAAAGGAAGAGGCTCTCATGGTGGGACAAGTAGAGGAAGGAGTGCTGGAAGAAGCAACTCCTATTTTTCCACAATGAAATGTTACCAATGTGGTCAACTTGGACACCCTACTTATAGGTGCCCTAATAAACCTACAAGCTCTAACAGTGAGAAGAGGGTAGCCTATGCCCAAGAAGATGGAGCTAGCTCATGCACCAATGAGGTTAGAAAATTAGAATCAGAGATGGGGGAAAACTTAATGTTTAGAAGAGTATTGATTAGGAAGCCTACTCAAGGAGAACCCAAGAAAAGAAGAGCTCTATTTAGAGTTAGGTGCAAGATCTTAGGCAAGGTCTGCAAGGTGATAGTTGATTCAGGATCAACTAACAACATCATATCAGATGAAGCAACAAAGAAGTTGAAACTCACAAAGATTCCCCACACAAACCCATACAAGGTAACTTGGTTGAATCAAGAGCAGAGTGTGCTAGTCAATGAATAGACTTGGATGGAGTTTTCCTTTGGAGGGTATAAGGACAAGATCCTTTGTGATGTCCTACCCATAGATGTCTTTCATCTTCTATTAGGAAGACCCTGGCAGTTTGATAGGAAGGTGATCTATGATGGAGAGGAGAACTCCATTTCCTTCAAAAAGGATGGCAAAAAATTTAAAATTTAGTCTTTGACAGAGAACGATGAAGGAGCCTCAAGGACACCTAGTGTATTTCTTAGTAGTGGTAAGGATTTCTTACACCTATTGCATGATGATGAAATAGTGGGATGTGCCATTGTAGTGAAGCCAAAGGAAGAGGAACACAAGTTGTAAATGGAGACACCTAAAGAGATAAAGAAAATGTTGGAAGAATACAAAGACATAGTAAGTGATGTAGCACTTGTAGAACTTCCTCCAAGAAGGGCTATAAGCCATCAGATAGATTTTGTACCTGGTGCATCTTTGCCTAATAAAGCAGCATACAAGCTCACACCTGATCAAAACAAGGAGGTGGCAAGACAAGTGCAAGATTTAATAGATCAAGGATTGGTTAAGAAGAGCATCATCCCATGTGTAGTCCCAGTGGTGCTAGCATCAAAGAAGGGAGGCAAGTGGAGACTTTGCACTAATTCAAGGGCCATCAATAGGATTACAATCAGGTATAGATTCCCAATTCCTAGAATAGAAGACTTGATGGACTATTTAGGGCATGCTATGTACTTCAAAAAGTTAGATCTTAAAAGTGGTTATCATCAAATAAGGATTAAGGAGGGTGATGAGTGGAAGACAACTTTTAAGACCATAGATGGGTTGCATGAATGGCTTGTAATGCCATTTGGGCTCACCAATGCCCCAAGCACCTTCATGAGGTTGATGAATGGGGTCTTGAAGGACTTCACTGGAAGATTTTTGGTGGTGTATCTAGATGATATACTTATCTATAATAGAACCAAAGAAGAGCACCTAAAAAATTCGAGGTTAGTCTTGAAGAGGTTACATGAGGAGAAGTTGGCAATCAACTTAGAGAAGTGTGAATTTTTGTAGTAGGAGCTAGTCTACTTAGGATTTGTGGTATCCAAGGGTACCTTGAAGATGGACCCAAGAAAAGTGGAGGCAATCTTGAATTGTCCTACCTCTAAAACATGGACTGAAGTTAGGATTTTTCATGGTTTGGCACAATTCTATAAGAAATTTGTGAGGAACTTCAATGGCATATGTGCACCAGTACTTGACACCATCAAAGGAGGACTTAAAACTAAGTTCAAGAGGACTAAGGAAGCTGATAAAGCATTCCAACTATTGAAGCAAGAGGTAGCCACCAAACCTATCCTACTCTTACCTACTTTTGACAAATTGTTTACACTAGAGTGTGATGCAAGTGGTATTGCAGTAGGGGGTGTATTGAGTCAAGAGGGAAGGCCTATGGCATTTTTCAGTGAGAAAATCAATGAAGTAGAGAAGAGGTATTCAGCCTATGATTTAGAGTTGTATGCACTAGTTCAGTCCCTCAAGAAGTGGAGACATTACTTACACCCAAAGGAATTTGTGGCGTTCACAGATAACTAGGCCTTGAGTTACTTTAAAAATCAAGAGAAGCTTAGCAATAAACATTTGAAATGGATGGAGTACCTCCAATTCTTTACCGTTACCATCAAACATAAGAAGGGGAAGCTCAACAAAGTGGTAGATGCTTTAAGCAAGAAGTTATTGACTATCCAAGAAGTGCAATTGCAAAGCATAGGGATAGGAAGTTTCAAGGATCTCTATGAAGAGGATGAAGACTTCTCCACAGCCTATAAGGTATGCAATGAGTTTGAGAATCACTTTCATAGTGAGTATGCAGATTACACTCTTCAAAATGGCCTCTTGTTTAAAGGTAATCAGTTATATGTGCCTAGAGGATCCATGAGAGAAAATTTGATACAGGAGAAGCATAATGGGAGCCTAA
The DNA here is from genome assembly GCA_027943335.1 of Chamaecyparis obtusa. Classification (NCBI taxonomy): domain Eukaryota; kingdom Viridiplantae; phylum Streptophyta; class Pinopsida; order Cupressales; family Cupressaceae; genus Chamaecyparis; species Chamaecyparis obtusa. The sequence goes on from BSBK01004651.1 coordinate 120,974, forward strand.
GTGGACATTTTGGCATCAATAAAACTATGGAGCTAGTACAGAGGTACTACTATTGGCCTAGGTTTCCAAGGGATGTGAGGAAGTATGTGGAACAATGTGGTGTATGTCAAAGAGGTAAAGGAGGCTCAAGAAATGCAGGACTCTATCAACCATTACCAGTTCCAAATAGGCCTTGGGAGTGTGTGAGCATGGACTTTGTGGTTGGACTCCCTAAAAAAAATAGGTATGGATAGCATATATGTGGTAGTAGACAATTTCTCTAAGATGAGTCATTTCATTCCATGTTGAACTACTCATGATGCTAGTTATATTGCACATCTCTTCTTTAAGGAGATTGTAGGGATTCATGGACTCCCATTGGGCATTATTTCAGACAGGGATAGAAAGTTCATGGGCCATTTTTGGAAAACCTTATGGAAAAGGCTTGGAACTAATCTATCATTTAGCTCATCTTACCATCCGCAAACTAATGTTCAAACTAAAGTTATTAACAAGGTACTAGGCAATTCATTGAGGTGCCTAACCAAGGAGTATGGGTAGACTTGGGATCTAGTCATTCCACAAATTGAGTATGCCTACAATGATAGTGTTAATAGGACCATAGGAAGGAGTCCTTTTGAAGCTATATATGGTAGACATCCTAGAGGGTTGTGTGAACTAAGAGAACTTGGTTCAATGGAGATGAAGAGTGGCCAAGCAGATGACTTCACCCAAACCATCAAGGAAGTATAAGAATAGGTCAAGAAAGCTATCTTAGAGTCTACTCAAAAACTAAAAGCTAAAGTGGATGTGAGAAGGAAAGAGGTTTAGTTCAAAGTGGGTGACTATGTGATGGTCCATTTGAGCAAAGCTAGAATGCAAAAGGGTATGCCTACCAAGCTGCAAATGAAGAGAGTAGGGCCTTGTAAAATTCTTGCCAAGTATGGTGAGAATGCCTATAAAGTAGATCTACCATCAGACCTAGCTATATCACCAGTCTTCAATGTAGCTAACCTGGTCATATATAAAGGAGAAATAGCAGGGAATACTGAGAATCAAACCAAGGTGTTGCAGGACCTAGACAAGAATGCCATGCCTCAAATGAAGTAGCCCATAGTAGAACAAATCTTGGAGTCTAGAGTGAAGAAATCAATGAGGAACCAAGTTTAAATGGAACACTTGGTGAAGTGGGCAAGTTAACCTGAGTCTAAAGCCACTTGGGTTGAAGAGAGCAGGTTCAAAAGGCTAGGTATTGATCTAGCTCTTATCACTCCCAAAATACCTTAATTTTATACCAAGGGGGAGTATGGTGTAGGAGCACCCTTCTAAGGGCTCCCACAATTGAAAGTTTTGGTGTTATTTTCTTCTATATATGAATCCTTATAATTAAAATAAGAACCATGAGCTCAGTGTGTGTGTGAAGGGTCTAGTTTGGGGCCCTAGAGTCACAGTCCTATTTAGTTTTGTGTTAGACCAGGGACTCAGTGAAGGATTTTATCCTGATGTCACCTGGTCCTAGGTTTGTAAAAGGTCTAATAATATGGGTCTGAGGTTATTTAGCACATGTGTGCATTGGAAGAGGCCTTGTGAAGGTCTAGGAGTCTAAGAAGATCAAAAAGTGCCCAAGCAATAAAAAGTTGCTCAAAAGTTGCTTAGCAACTTTCCTCAAAAGAAGTCAGAACTCTAACCTAGCGGCTAGAATCCCTAATAAAACCCATACCCTGAGGATGAGACCATAAATCCTTCACGAAACCCTAATATAAAGGTTGGAGGTCAGATTGTACAGCTGTGAGAGAAGAAACCTAGACTGTGATTGTTTTTAGTGTGCCAGTTCGCACATATGGAATGAAGAATGAATGATAATGGTTGAATATAGTTGATTATTATGTTGTGGATCTTTCTTACTATATAATATTTAATTTCCAATTCATAGTTTAGTTTTATCTGAAAGTTTGTGTGTGGTTTTGTAAATAGTTTGAAGTTACTATCTCTCTAGCTAGTTTTGACTGGTTTGTAAAGATGGGCTTGTAGTTCCTATCCCCACTATGGAAACTCCATGAAACTATGGGATATGGAAGTGTAGTCCCTGTACATAATTTTTTTTCAATCAGGGCCCTGGAAAGTATAGGCAACCATTTTTTAGACCAAGCCCTAGGTGAGCCTGGACTGTGCCCGACTAGGTAAGGTCAGCGTTGTGAAGGCTCTAAAAAGAAAGGGTGAAGATTGAAAAATAAATCCTTTGGAGGAATTCAAGAAGGGATAAAGAACCATCATTGGTGAGAAGGAGAGGTTTCCACCAATCCAGACAAGGTGGTTAAACAAACAAACCAATCCTGTGACCCTGTCAAGCTCAAAAAAACCTAGAAACCTTCAAATCTAGGTAGGGCATTGTACGAACACTTGGGGTCCTAAAACCTTGAGAATCCTTGAGTATTAGGAATTTGAATGGGAGTCTCTTTAGAAGACTAGCCAAGTTTGGGTAAAGGTTGCAGGTGAAAGTCCTATAAATCCGGGATGGAGGCCTAATTGGGGCTCAATCCTTGTAGCCCTATTTTGGGAGAAAATGATGAGATCAAGTAGCAAGATAGATTACCCAAGCCATTAGAGTCACATGGATGGTTTTAAAAAGATCTTAGGACATATTTTCAGCCTTGCTAGAGTCTAAGAAGGTATGGAAGCAGAGAAGCCCTTATAAGCTTATGTAAGGGGTTGAAGCCAAGTAGTGTGAAGGAAAGCTTAGGAGAAGGAGTGTTGTTTATTGGTGGTTAGATTGGGTTGGGTCAAGGGATCCTATTGAAAAGAGAGATCCTAAGACCAGAGGGTGTGAGTAGAACACACTAGAGATCCAATAAAGGGATCAAGGAGCATAGACTAGGGCAGTCTATCCCCATCTCCCCATCAGTTCCCATTCCTAACACAATATTTTTTTGATCTTTGATCCTTTGATCTTTGTCGATAACATCAGTCTACATTATTCGTCACTTTTATCTGCATCCTCTAATTTGTATCTTTGTATATCTCTCTATCTTACCTTTTCCTTAGATCTCCTCTTATAGTTTCTTTCCCTGATTAGGGTTTCTCAATCTTCCATAACCCATTTTTCTAATTTGATGTCGTCCTTGATTGTAAACTTTTCTTTTCACCACTAACGCTTTTCGATAAACTTTTCTAATAACTCTTCTTTTATGTCGATAACACTTTATGATACTATCTATGTCGCTATGTCTTTCCTTTCTTCATCTTTATACTTAATGTTATTTTCCAGCAATGAAAATCTTAGCAAAGTCATCATTGATTGTCTGTTAATTATCTGCAGAGGATTTTTTCATGTAACAATACATAATGTTTATGAATCTCAAATGTTTGTCCCCCATAACCATGATATTATTGTGTTGGAATTTTTGTATCTTTCTTGATTTTATCAAATAAAACATTAATTTAGTCAAGGTTACCAAAGATATCCAATTGGTGATATATTTCCATTTCTAGTGGGAGTCCCTATGCATTTCTAATGAATGGAGTTCTTATGCTACAAATATTATTGTCGTTGGGATTATAATATTTTAATTCTAATCTTGATGATGTGGAACATAACCAACCCCACTCTATTTTAATTGATTAACTACACCTTAACGTATCAATTTGTTCTTGGAATAAACACACACACATGCACACACACACACACACACACACACACACACACACACACACACACACACACACACACACACACATTAAGTAGTGAAGACTTTAAATGTTGATTGATTTATTTCTCATAGTTGTCATTCACCAACTATGTGGACTGTTGGAAACTGCAATTGAAACAATTGTTGTATTGTCATTGATGTCAAACCTTAACTGGTAAGGTTGTTGCTACTTAGGAAAGTACTATATCTATTTGAGTGTTCCTAAGAGGGCTAAGCAAGGTTGGTAACAATAGCACCTAGGGAAAGGTTGAGTTATCTTGATACTAAAAAGTGTACTTAATTATGTTGCACAATGATGAGAAAATGTATTGTTTATCTTAGTAAAATTGAAGACTAAACTGGTAGGCTTAATTGAGCAAAGAATGGAAAAATCATGTTTAAGCCGAGTGATGTTAATGTTGATCAAGTTAGTATATGCTGAAAATAATTCTAGTGTCAACTGAGCATCAGTAAATTGTTGAGGAAGATAGTGTATGCCGAGGAAACAATTTTAGTAGTGACCGAGCATTCTAATGAAGATCGAGTGAATAATCACAGTATTGAATGAGCATCAACAATTTTATATTTGAAGAGAATTTAATTTTGGAGCTGACATTGTTGAATTCTTGGATTATGTAAAACATGTTGACTTTATTTATTGATTGTATGGAAGCATTAAATGCATTGTAAAACATTTTATTGTAAATCTTTAAGAGATTTGAGATGATTCTAGAAAAGGAGCCGAAGAACATGAAGCAGGTAGATTCAATGAATCTAACCTAATGCTAAGATCTATGAATGAGATTGAGCAGCAAAATATGAGTTAACCTAATTAAGTAAAATATAAGAGAACCTGAACATTTTGATAAGTGTGTGCATGGGTGAATAGAGAATGCTGGAAGAGTAAATTTTATTGACTGAATAAGCAGAAAAGGTTGAAGGTAATTGTGGTGGTTGCTTGAGGTAAAGTTTTGAGCAGATCAGAGATGGAAATGGAAAAGTTTCAAAGTCAGTAAACTAGTATTAGTGTACAGAATCGGATCTAATATTTGCAAAGTGATTTGTATATTTTTTAGATAATACTGCTGCTACTTTCTAACCATTGTAACAGTCAAAATCCTTTTAACCGAGGTTGACCTAATAGTCATATGTTAAATCCTTTGAACAAGGTTTCATTCTAATGGAGTGTATGTAAGTCCTTTGACAAGGCTCACTTTTAACAAGGTGATTTAAATCCTTTAATCGGGTCACATCTGACAATGTGTATTGTAACCTTTGACAGGGTTGGCTTTTAATCGAGCTCACTTCAAAAGAGTGAAAATAATAGTAGCATGTTACAAAGTGGTTTTTCCCAAATTGGGTTTCCACTATAAATCCTGGTGTTTATACTTGTGTGAATGTTTAGATCTGAACATTACTATGTTTTGCAAGTTAAGTTACAGCTAGGTAGTAGACTGCATTGTTAGATGTTTCTATTATTGAATCAGTGATGACCAAGTTTGTTTTGGTTTTGGATCTGATTTAAGGATAAGTTTTAAGATTGTCTTATACATTCAGGACCTGAGAACAACCGATTCACCCCCCCTCTTTGTTGTTCTAAATCATATTAACAATTAGTATCAGAGCTTTGTTGCTTATTAGTGTTGACAGATATCAAGTTTAAAGGGGCTTGAAGCAAATGATCAAGATGTATAAGAAGGAGGTACCGAAGTTGAACAAGGATAACTTCCCTGCATGGAAAAGCTTGATGAAGCTGCATCTGGCCGGTATTGGTGACTATGCAAAGTACTACATTGAGAATGCCTATGTCTCCCCTATCACACCTTTGACTGCTAAAGAAATGAGAGCCAAGAAAGAACATAATCAGGCAATGCTGGAAATTGCATCTGCCCTAAGCTATCCAAAATTTGAGGACATTAAGGAATGCACAACTACTAAGGATATGTGGGATGCTCTTGCAAGGATCTATGGTGGTGATCTAAATGTGCTGAAAGCAAAAGTCGAGAGTCTCAGAGGTAAGTTTGATGAAATGAGAATGCAAGAAGGTGAAAACATTGCACAATATTGTGGTAGGATAAAAGAAGTTGGGAATGCCATTAGAGGAGCAAATGGAACTATTGATGATGAAACTATAATTGGGAAAGTACTAAGAACCCTGCGTCCTATATATGCTATTAAGATCCCAGCTATTCAAGAATCTAGATGTAACTTTGGTAATGTGCTTATTTTAGAAAGTTTGGTTAGTAAGCTAACTGCTTTTTAACTCTCTAATTATGATAATTTCACTATTGGTAGTATTGGAAATGTTGAATCTGCTTTTAAGTCACAGCTAGTTCTAAATAAGCTAAAGAAGGAAAAAGAAAGATGCATCAAGGAAAGTGAAAGTGAAAGTGAAAGTGATAGTGAAAGTGACAGTGACACTTCTGATGAAGACCTAGAAGATCTAGAAGCTCTTATGGCTAGAAGACTGAGAAGGGGAAAAGGAAAGTATAAAGGTAAACTCCCTATTATATGTTTTGCATGTAATAAAGTCGGTCATATAGCTGCTAGATGTCCTGACAAGAAGGATAAAGATGATGAAAGGAAAAGCAAACACAAAGATAGAAGAGATGACAGAAGCTACTGAAGGAACAAAGACTACAAAGGTAAAGGTAAGAAATCTTGTTACATTGTTGAAAAAGAGACTGACGCTGATAGTGATGATTTGGAAATTGAGGTAGTCTATGTGGCAATGAAAGATGAATCTGATGAGGATGAGAAAATTGCATTGATATCCTATGTGAACAAGAATGATAAATGGATTATTGACAGTGACTGTTCACATCACATGACTGGTGACAAAAATAAGTTTGAGACCCTATATCATTACAGAGGTAAAAGTGTAAAATTTGGTAATGATGCACCATGTCCTGTTAGAGGAAAAGGTTTGATTAAATTGACTGACAAGATATCTTGTGAACATGCTTATTGGGTTGAAGGTCTTAATTACAATTTGCTAAGTGTTGCTTAGCTTAATAAGACTGGTTACCGAGTGGAATTTCATCACAAGCAAGCTAAAATATTTGATGCTACTGGAGAACTGATTGGAAGTGGTGATCAGACTAGAGGTAATTTGTTCTATCTTGACCTATCTGAAGAAACATGTTTAATTGCACAAATTGATGATATTTGGTTATGGCATAAGAGGCTGTGTCATGTTAACTTTGACAATCTAGTAGAGATAAGTAAGAAAAAGAAGGTAAGAGGTCTACCTAGATTGAAGAAACTTGAGAATGTGATGTGCAAGGAATGTCAGTTAGGAAAAATGACAAAGTCAAGTTTCAAGAGAAAACCCTTTACTTCTGAAAACATTTTAGATTTGGTTCATACTGACCTTTGTGGACCTATGGGTGTACAAAGTTACTGTGGTGCTAGATATTTTATCTTATTTGTTAATGATCATACTAGGATGGTGCATGTGATGTTTCTAAAAGAAAAATCTGAAGCTTTTCAATTCTTTAAGTGGTATTTGGCTAAAGTTGAGAAGGAGACAGGTAGGAACCTGAAATGTCTTCGATCTGATCGAGGTGGATAATTTACATCAAATGAATTTAATCTATTTTGCAATGATAGAGGAATTAAAAGATAGATGTCTACACCTAGAACACCTCAACAAAATGGTATAACAGAAAGGAGAAACAGATCTATCTTGGATTGTGCAAGGACATTGATGATTGAAAAGAATGTGGCACAAAAATACTAGAAAGAAGCTATTAGCACTACTGTCTACACTCTAAACCAGGTCTAGATTAGAAAAGGTACAAATCTGACACCTTATGAATTATGGCATGGACATGCACCGAGTGTTAAATACTTTAGAATCTTTGGAAGTAAGTGCTATATACTAAAAGATACTAGGAATGGAAAGTTTGATGCTAAGAGTGATGAAGCCATATTCCTAGGATACTCCACAAAATGTAAGGCCTATAAGTGTTTGAACTCTAACACTAAAAAAATTGTGGAAAGCATGAATGTACAAATTGATGAGTATGTAGAAAGAAATGAAGCTGATAGCAAAAGAGAACCAGAAGATTATAGATCTTTTGTGTACATTGAAGAAATAGATGAGGCAAGTAACAAACTTGCACCTAATGTCGAGCGTCAGATAGAAGCTATCAAGTGTCAAGAAAATAGTGCCGAGAGAGAACAAGAACATGCCGACTATCAAGAAGAGGTTTCTGAGCATTCAGAAGCTGAATCTAACAATCTTGTTGGGGAACCTGATGAAATAGAGGACAAAAGAGTTGAGCCTATTTTGGCAAAATATGTAAGAAGACATCACAGGCCTAAACAGATAATTGGAGACAAAAGTACTAGAATTCAGACCATAAGTAAAACTAAGGATCCAACATGTCTACTATGTGAATTTGAACCTAAGTCGACTAGAGAAGCATTGGAGAATGAAGACTAGATACAAGCAATGAATGAAGAGATTGATCAGATAGAGAAGAATTATACTTGGACTCTGGTGTCAAGACCTAAAAATAAGAATGTTATAGGAACAAAATGGGTGTTTTGAAATAAGATGAATGAAAATGGTGAAATCACTAGAAAAAAAGCTGGGTTGGTATGCAAAGGCTACACACAAGAAGAAGGAATAGATTATGGGGAAACATTTTCCCCTGTAGCTAGACTGGAAGGAGTAAGAACTCTGCTTGCATATGCTACATATAAGGATTTTAGGGTATATCAAATGGATGTCAAGTCTGCATTTTTGAATGGTATACTAGAAGAAGTTTACATAGAACAACCAAAAGGTTTTATTGATCCAAATAGAAGACACATGGTGTGCAAACTGAACAAAGCTTTATATGGATTGAAGCAAGCTCCCAGAGCATGGTATGAGAGGTTGCATAACTACTTGATACAGATTGGATTTTCAAGAACAAATGACACAAGCAATTTGTACATGAAGGATGAAGAAGGAAAATGTATCTTGTTGGCAAAAATCTTTGTTGATGACATTATTTTTGGTGGACAAGAAGATTTGTGTAAGAGATTTTCAAATGAAATGCAAACTGAATTTGAGATGAGTATGTTTGGTGAGATGAAATTCTTTGTTGGTTTACAAGTATATCAGATGAAGAAAGGAATTTTCATTACATAGTCTAAGTATGTTAATGAAATACTAAAAACTTTTGGGATGGAAGATGCTAAACTAGTGGGAACTCCTATAGTTACTGGACAAAAGTTATCTAAGAATGATGATACTCTAGAAGTGAATCAAACTTTGTACAGATCCATGATTGGAAAATTGTAGTATGTTGTACATAGTAGACTAGATATTGCATTAGCTATTGGGATTGTGGAAAGATTTTCTGCCAATCCTAAGGAAACACATATGATGGCCGTGAAAAGAATTATGAGATACTTGAAAGGAACTGCTAACTATGGTCTATATTACAAGAAGGATGACAAATTTGAACTCCGAGTTTATACAGATGCTAATTGGGTAGGAAATGTAGATGACAGAAAGAGTACAAGTGGTGGAGCTTTCTTTCTTAGATAGAGATTAGTCTCCTGGACGAGAAAGAAACAAAATTGCATTTCCCAATCTACTACCGAGGCCGAGTATGTTGCTGCTGCAATAAACTATTCAAACTTGGTGTGGATAAAACAATTGTTGATAGGCATGAAAGAAGAAATCACTGAACCTATTGTTATTTTCTGTGACAACACAAGTGCTATCAATATTTCTAAGAATCCAGTGATGCATACTAAGACCAAGCACATTGCAATCAAGTATCACTACTTGAGAGAATTGGTACAAGACAAAGAAGTCCGAATGGAATATGTGAATACAAAAGAATAATTAGCAGAAATATTCACTAAAGCTTTACCTAGAGAAGCTCATGAGTATTTGAGAAGACAATTAGGGGTTCTTCCCCTAACTGAGGCTGCCTAGACAAGCTAGGAGCACTGCATCAAATGTACTACAGCAGAATGTTTGACAAATTGATGCAGAAGATTGTCACACTTTAGGGCTGGCCTAGAGTTGTGAAGAGAAGTAAAGACAACAAATCAGTCATAAGCAAGAGGATAGAGGGAGAAAACACTGAACTGCACAGATATTATCTACATCTGATGGATGCATGTTTTAGTTGTTTCTTTGGCATTTTTGTCAAAGAGGGAGAAGATATTGGTATGATAACACATGATATTGATAAAGTATGAGGAAGTCTGAAAGGTAAGAGGAAGATGAACTGAAATGAAGAATCAGGATAGAGGGAAATAGGAATACTTTTGACGGTCACAAAAGTGAGGTTTATAGGATTCTGAATCAGAATGAAGCTAAGGATATTACAATAATTTTCTCTAATGAATAGATAAATTTTTGGATTGGTTGGTAATCCATGTGTTATTTAGGTGATATCATATGGTGTTGCCATCAATTCCAAAGAGGGAGATTGTTCAAAACTGCAATTGAAACAATTATTGTATTGTCATTGATGTCAAACCTTAATTGGTAAGACTGTTGCTACTTAGGAAAGTACTATATCTATTTGAGTGTTGCTAAGAGGGCTAAGCAAGGTTGGTAACAATAGCACCTAGGGAAAGGTTGAGTTATCTTGATACTACAAAGTGTACTTGATTATGTTGCACAATGATGAGACAATGTATTGTTTATCTTAGTAAGATTGAAGACTAAACTGGTAGGATTAACCGAGAAAAGAATGGAAAAATCATGTTTAAGCCGAGTGATGTTAGTGTCGATTGAGTTAGTATATGCCAAAAAAAATTCTAGTGTTGACCAAGCATCAGTAAATTGTCGAGGAAGATAATGTATGCTGAGGAAATAGTTTTAGTAGTGACTGAGTGTTCTAATGAAGACCGAGTGAACAATCACAGTATTGACCAAGCATCAGTAATTTTATATTTGAAGAGAATTTAATTTTGGAGCTGACATTGTTGAATTCTTGGATTATGTAAAATGTGTTGACTTTATTTATTGATTGTATGGAAGCATTAAATACATTATAAAATGTTTTATTGTAAATCTTTAAGAGATTTGAGATGATTCTAGAAAAGGATCCGAAGAACATGAAGTGGGTAGATTCAATGAATCTGACCTAACCCTAAGATCTATGAATGAGATTGAGTGGCAAAAGATGAGTTAACCTAATTGAGGAAAATATAAGAGAACCTGAACATTTTGATAAGTGTGTGCATGGGTGAACAAAGAATGTTGGAAGAGTAAAGTTTATTGACTGAATAAGCAGAAAAGGTTGAAGGTAATTGTGGTGGTTTCTTGAGGTAAAGTTCTGAGCAGATTAGAGATGGAAATGAGAAAGTTTCAAAGTCAGTAAATTAGCATTAGTGTACAGAATCGAATCTAATATTTGCAAAGTGAGTTGTATATTTTTCAGATAATACTGCTGCTACTTTCTAACCATTGTAATAGTCAAAATCCTTTTAACCAAGGTTGACCTAACAGTCATATGTTAAATCCTTTGAACAAGGTTGCATTCTAATGGAGTGTATGTAAGTCCTTTGACAAGGCTCACTTTTAACAAGGTGATTTAAATCCTTTAACTAGGTCACATCTGATAGTGTGTATTGTAACATTTGACAGGGTTGGCTTTTAACCAAGCTCACTTCAGAAGAGTGAAAATAATAGTAGCATGTTAAAAAGTGGTTTTTCCCAAATTGGGTTTCTACTATAAATCCTGGTGTTTATACTTGTGTGAATGTTTAGATCTGAACATTACTATGTTTTGCAAGTTAAGTTACAGCTAGGTAGTGGACTGCATTGTTAGATGTTTCTATTATCGAATCAGTGATGACCGAGTTTATTTTGGTTTTGGATCTAATTTAAGGATAATTTTTAAGATTGTCTTATACATTCAAGACCTGAGAACAAGCGATTCACCCCCCCTCTCTATTATTCTAAATCATATTAACATGGGCTCATGATCTCCATCATGAAAAGTCATATATTTCTTAAATATAATTTTGAGAAAGTAGGGGATGTAGGATGAGAACCAACCTACTATTCTCTAGCAATATGATTAGGCATTCCCACACTTTGTACATTTCGATCACTAGATCCATCTCTAATCCTTTTTCTAACTAACATTACATATTTATAGGAGTTTGGGTTCTTTCAATATAGGAATAAATCACTAATTATTAGAGATGTTATAACAACTCAAACACACATACTCCCTACAAAATTTAATATTACTAATAAACATAATTAATATGTGATTTATTACTTTACCTCACACACACTCTATCTCATGTGAACACAAACATGAATTCCTAACAAACACTTCATTTGCAAAGTCTTCCAAATATGAACTAGAATTTCATCTCCATATTGTTGTGCTAATTTAATGGTAAAAGTTGATAAAATTAGAGCAATATATATTAGAAAATACACTTGATACAATAATATTAAAATTTATTAAGAAAATACATTAAGTTTGTGGTGCTCTATCATGTAGCACTACAAATCTTAAATGCTTTCTCTAACACTTAAGGCTATGAGTGTGTCATCAAACTAGGAAACAAGGCTTGTGAAAAAATTGTGGCATGAAAAAGGAATATTGAATAAGGATATATATATATATATATATATATATATATATATATATATATATATATATATATATATATATATATATATATATATATATATGTATATATATATATATATATATATATATACATATATATATATATATGTATATATATATATATGTATATATATATATATATATATATATATATATATGTATATATGTATATATAGATATATATATATATGTATATATATATATATGTATATATGTATATATATATCTATATATATATATCTATATATATGTATATATATATATATATATATATATATATATATATATATGTATGTATATATATATGTATGTATATATATATGTATGTATATATATATATATATGTATATATGTATGTATATATGTATATATGTATGTATATATGTATATATGTATGTATATATGTATATATGTATGTATATATGTATATATGTATGTATATATGTATATATGTATGTATATATGTATATATGTATGTATATATGTATATATGTATGTATATATGTATATATATATATGTATATATGTATATATATATGTATATATGTATATATATATGTATATATGTATATATATATGTATATATATATATATATATATATATATATATATATATATATATATATATATATATATATATATATATATATATATATATATATACCTTGAAGGTATGTTAAACTTAGTTCATGTTCCCTGAGGTATGTTTCTCAAAATGAGTGAAGGAAAGAAATGATGTAAAAAACCTTCAAATAAACCATATTTTAAAACATGTGAACTTAAAAAAAAAATTCATTAAGAACCAAATGGCTATTTTACCCTATCATAAATAGATAACACCTCATAAATAGATGTGTTAGGCATGTGGATATTATGATGCTTAATTCTAAATACTCAATATTTGTACTATTTTTTCTCACCTCACACATGAATGTGATGGTAGCCAAAATATAGATTTTACTATGAATAACCTCCTTAAGGCCTACAAATAATTTGTTGTAGTAGGTTAGTGAAACCAAAATAATGTAATGCATGTACTTACTCCAAACTAATTACTAGTGTTTATGTTTTCTATTAAGTTTAGTGGGATTGTGGCTTGGTAGAGCTAATTGTAAATGGTTGTCTAATCGAGGAGTGTGAAAAAGCTTAATTTTAACCAACACTACATATATTTCATGACATAGAGATCCATGCCTAACAAATATTCACATATGGTAGGATCTGTATGTAAAGACAAAAAATAAATGATATTTGAAATCAATTACAAGAACATATCTTACATATTAAAAAATGGCTCCATATAAGTCCCACATTAGTTTAAAATTATACCTCATAAAAATATTTACAAGAGAATTTCATATTCATTGCAAAGAACCAAACATGAATTGCAATACTTTGATTAGAAATTGCAATAAAGATAGTTTTCCAAGCATTGAAAAGAATATGAATATTCATGGAATTATTCAAATGACCAAATAATACACCTTATATTAATTCCTTTGATAATTGACAAAAATAATATCTTAGTGATCCAATAAAAATATGACATATCTTCATTTTTTTTCAACATAATACAAGATGAAAGAGAAGCTCTAACATGCAATTTATCGAACCCAATCATCTAACATTCAAGCACTTTTCCATCTCAAAACACATGAATACATAACATTAGGTTTGAAAGGTGGAGGAAAGATTCTATTGCCATCTTATCATATTATTCCACAAGTAGCCATGATGTGAACCATGAATGTGACTCACCAATAATTCCATAGCAAGAGAAGAACTGGAAAAATATCAAGAAAACCAAATACTAAATACTAGACACAAAAATCAATTGTTATAACATTCAACTCTGTCTTGTTGAAGAGATGAAAACTTGTAATATTCATATCTACCAAGATTATGTATAGAGTTTAATAATTAAACTCAACTCACATCCTAAAACAACATGCCTACTTTATGCAAGCCTAAGACGCATGAAAGACCAAGACACTCTGAAAAATGTGGAAGACTACTAGCTACCAACTTGATTGACTGTAAGCTCTAGACTATTTCAAAATAATTGTAATCTAAAAATATATATTATAGTAGGTAAACATTTTGAGCACCATATGATAATAGTTTATATTTGGTACAAAATAACAAATCTGTCAAAATTATGCATAGAGTTCAAGAAAGGAACTTAACCCATATCCTACAACAAAATGCATACCCACGAAAGACTAAGAAGAAACCGCCAATTGAAGTACTCAAGTATTTGAAAATAACTTGAAAGTGGACGATGAGGTAAGTAGACATTTTGAATCCCATCTCAATAATAGTTGTGTATGTGAACACAAGGAACATCACGTTTGGATCAATTATGACTTTTGGATGTGATTTGACGCATCTAGCGTAGGGGAGGGGTCATACTTACTTAAATTTGGTGCAAAGTAAGTAGCGTGGAGTGCAAGGCAAAGCATACGTTGTCTAGCCGTAATCGTCGGAAGACCAAATGAAATAAATGAAAGAAAGAACAACTTCAACTTTCGAAAGTCTGGTATTTTGTGGAAAATTGTTCTTAGTAAACGTCAACACACAAAAGTCTGATATTTTGTGGAAAATTGAGAGGAGAAGTTTATCTGTCCTTTATCTTTGCATGATGAAGATTGGGATTTTGTGGAATTGTCTGAAGAAAAATCCAACGCAGACAAGAAAAGTCTGGTAATATGTACAAAATTGTCTGAAGATTGGGATTTTGTGGAATTGTCTGAAGAAAAATCCAACGCAGAAAAGTCTGGTACTATGTGTGGAATTTGTCCGAAGAAAAATTTGTTTGTATTTGACCTTTGCATAGCTAATAAAGGCAGATCTTATCTCAAATTTCGTAGAAATAAAATAATCACTTGTGCAGTTTAGAAATAAAATAATGATTGACCTGTTGACGAGCACGCAGGTTAAGAATAGCTCGCCCAATGTATCTCCAATTTGTGCGGCATAATAATGAATATTATAAGAAAATGAAAAACAATATAAGTAATTTTAATAAAACTATTTTCTATAAACTGTAACTTTTCCATGCTATTTTCTATCAGTTCGTTAGTTATTGTTTTTAAAAGTGATTTAAAGGTAAGTTTTTATATACATAGATTCTTATAGATTTTTAGTACCTGCCGAAGGCCTAGAACTATAGGCATTGACTGAACTTTAACTCGTTATTAATAACTAAGTTTTTAACAAATGACATATCAGTATTTTTGTGATATTGAAAAAATATTTATTTTATTTAAAGTAAGATGCAATTTGTTTAATAGAATAAATGTAGAAAATTAATTTTCTATGATCTCATTGGCTAAGATGAATTGAGCGATAAGGGCGGATTTCTCAGAAATTTTTGTTTAATTTCAAAGTTCAATATAGACGATTGTAGTCAGAATAATATTATTAGTTCCTATTAAAATATGCAATTTCAACCAATCAAATTTCATCAAAATGTTTAATAAAATCTAATAAGGTAAAGTACATGTGAATAATTTTTTTGATTTACCAAACAAAGAAAGACAAAATATTTAATGTCTTTTATTGAAGTATGAAAATTTTATTTCTTATTTTATATTTTATGTATATTTTAATAATTAATCAACCAAAACTAATATTTTATATTTTAATATTTATATTAAAAAATCGTTATGAAATCTCATAATAATAATTTTTTTTAATTTAATAAATAGATCTAATAGTTCTTTCAACTGTTGTCTCCTTCCACTCATTTATTTATTTAGTTGAAGAAATCTTATTATTATTTATATGTAAATTTTTTTATTGTGATTGAAATGAGGTTATGTGAAGGTTTACTTAAGCAAATTAAAATGAAAAGAGTGTATTAAAGGAATAAAAGAGTCTATTAAAGGAAAAAATAAATTATTTTTGAGTGATATTCAAGAGTTTAAGATAGAATTATGAATTTTGTAGTTTTCTTCAAAGCTACCAAATCTTGAATATATATATTTTAATTTTATATGTTCTTTTAATTAAGGAAAAAAAAGATGATATTAAGAGAAATTAAGGAAATTATTATGTGAGAATTAAAAATGCAAACCTTTCTTATAGATTATTCAAAATTAAGACGGAATTAATAATTAAAAACAATTTAAAAATAGTAATAATGATGATATTTTTTTTTTTTTTTAATAAAAAACAATTTAAAAATTGTAATAATGATGATATTTATTTTCTTGTTTTTTGTTTACCAAGTTTTATGATATATTTATGTCATGTGTGATTAATAATAATTAAGAAAATTATTATGTGAGAATTAAAAATGCAAACATTTCTTATAAATTATTCAAAATTAAGATTCAATTAATAATAAAAAAATTTAAAAAGAGTAATAATGATTATATTTATTTTCTTTTTTTGTTTACCAAGTTTTATGATATATTTATGTCATGTGTGATTATTAATAGTGTATAGAGTTATCTAAAAGTTTAAAGATGTATAAAAAAATTTAGGTTATAGAGAGTTTATAAGTCTTAATAAAATCATAGTACAAAAAATGCAAAAGATTGTAATATTTTTTTAATTGGATAGATAAAAGAAAGTTAAGAGAAGGGTAAACCCTCCATACCGTATAGGAAAACAAAATCATAACATTTTTATGTAAATTATTGTATTTCATTATAAAAAAATTAAAAAAATTTTTTTAACCAAAAGGGAATAAAGACTTAAGAAAAAATAATAATAATAATAATAATAAAAACCACCTAAAGTTAGGAATTGAGGAAACACTTGTTGTGAACAATCATAAGAACACCAAAAAATTTGCTCAATTTTTAGGTAAAGCTTTCATGATTATAATTTTAAACCTTAACATGATTCTAATTAGAATAGAATTTTATTGCGAAATGCACAACCTAATTTCCTTATTTTTTCTATAGTTTTATTTAATATTTTTATTTAATTTGAATAAATATATAATATATGCTAAACATAATTTTTAAACATTTCAAAATATTTACTTATTCAATAAACAATATTGATTTAAATAGATTGAGTAAATATATAATAATAGACACAGTATGTTATTTAATTTTATGTTATCCCATATCTTCCCCTCAAATATGTTACACAGTGCATGCGAAAGCAACACCGTCCAAGACTCCTTCATTTTTGCCACTCCTTCATTCTCGCCATTCTCAGCTATGGTGGACATTGTCTGCGCTTTCCACACGTCCCTTATGTCTACCACCACCGCCGCACTTCTATTCCCACTCTTCCAACTTTTATTTTGGCTATACGAAAAGAGTCTTTACGGCTTATCGTTATCTAGGTTTATCTACTGCTTTAAATTCCCTAGTTCACACAGTATAGCTCCCACCATCATATTGCACATCCACTCCCCTTTGACTGAAGAAGCAGAAGCGTAAGATTTTCTTTCCCCTTATTATTTTGTTTTATTGACAATGCTATTGATCGGTTGTTTTCCAATGTTTTTGGGATAAAATTTTAATTTAACACAGGAGTAATCTTCATTGAATTTGACATTGACGGTTCCTGTGTTTTTCTAGGTTACAAAGTGAAGGTTACAGAGAAAAACGGCAGAAAGAGAAGCTTCGGAATGTGAGGTTAACTACTGCAAAACAAAGAGAGGAAAGGTTTGTACCTTTTACCTTTATTAACTCTTGAGGGTGCTCAGATCTATATTCTGTATTGGGATTGTATACTGCTATTTTTATGGGTATATTTGTTTGTTTTTCATCCTTTCTGAATCGTGGTTTTATTTTTCAATTACTTTGCTTTTTTTTAGGGCATTTGTCTAACATATCCAATGGCATCTCTTGTGCCCACCAAGAGCTTGACCTGAAGGAAATACTTTGTTACAGACACGACATTCATGCCCCTTGGTCTTCTTAACTGTTATTGCCTGCTGAAGGCTCTTTTGTTGCGTCAAGTGATTGTCATTACCTTTCTTTTCCTCCTCTGAAGAATCCATATCATCCATATCTGCTGGATGATACTCTGTCATGAATACACTGCTAGCTACTTCAGTTGTACCCATATCTTCCTCTGCCATTTCCTTCTCCACACCATTAGTTATTGCAGTACAACACTTGATGTTCCTGTAAGTTGCTCTGTGGCCTCCCAGAGCTTGATGAGAATTGAAAGCTTCTTGCATGTGCGACACTTCTTCTCTGCACCTAATTCAGCTGGTCTACTACTTTTATCAGTCCTCTTCTCCTCCTGTACTGGTCTACTCTTTTATGTTGTTCTGGGTATTAACCATTTTCCTTTGATTCAAGTCAGCTACATAATGGGCTAGATCCTCATGTGGTAGACAACTAGTAATCATTTACAGCAGCCTCAAGTCGGCTTTGCTTCTGCTCCTTGTCCAGCTAACACCTCATGTAAATCCTTGATAGAAGCCATTCTTTCCATTTTCTACACTGATAAGGCGTAACAACACCATGAGGACCAGTCTGCACACAGCACTGTCCTGGAGCAGAGCAGATTTTCTAAACAGGCCTATGACAGTCCATAAAGAGCTAATTCGATATTAGACTCTCATTTTGTGATCATCAAGTGCAATCTGCATCTGATTATCTTTCATCCGCTACTTGAAGGCTAAAACCAATGACATAGAGCTGTGGCATTCTTGCCCTCTCAATTTCACTTACATTTATATTCTCAGCACTTTATTTGGGTCCGATGGTGTCTTGATGTTTTATATCAATATATTAGACTTAAATGTTTAAGGTAACCATAAAGTGTGCATTGTATTTCCTTACAATTTTGTATCCTGCAGTGCCAAGTAAAGACCAGGGAGTCTCCTGTCAACGAAACATGATATGTCATGCATCAAATTGTTTAATATCAAATTAGATTTAATGTGTATGGCCCAAGAGTCACCTGTCACCAAATATCTACAGTCAAAGTTAACCTCTGTCCATTGTGGATTTGTCCCAAGTGACAAGTCTTTCAACATGCTCTGTTTCATACCAAAATCATCATAAATTTTTGTTGATTTCATGTTCTTATGGGATTATAATGTAGGATTTACAAAACATATCCCAATAAATCCTCTACCATGCCTATTTTTCAAAATCACTTTCTGAGGCAATATGAGCTACCAGCCAGGCCAATTTCTTGGCTGTCTCATCCTTAACTGAATCTTGTTTTCTTCAACTGTACCTCCTATTGCACAAAACCTGGGCTACTGGAGGCGTAACCTGAAATAACCAAATCTATCAAATAGTCACTAGTCTTATGTTATATCCATCCACATTTTTTGTACGAAATGGGACCTCTCTCCTGGCCAAATCCTTTCTTGTATTGTTCTCTCTTTGTGGAACACCACCTATAACTTTTAAAATGTCATCATGTCAAATCTCAAAGGCAAGTCTGGGAGGTCAATGTGCATCAGAAACATAATGATTTAATTATTTAATTAATTTTTTGAATATCTCATAGGCAAATTAAGTATTTATTTCAAAGAAAACACTGTCAACTGTTAAATACGAGTGCACAAAGAATACTAATACATAGAAATTTGTACAGGTAGGATAAAACTGAAGTTGTACTGTTACATTGGTGCACCTTTCATGAAAACAAACACTCGGCCAACAAAACCGTTACATACAATGATAGATGCGGAAAACTATGAATCAATGTCTACAAATGTACAGGGGACAATCGACACTGTATTGCAAAATAATAACTTGTTCAGAATAAGCCAGTTTGTATACACTGTAGGAGATTATCTTTTTGACTCTCTCCAACTATTGTTACATATGTGCTATACTTCTCTACAGTTACGTAGGGGAACCATTAACCATTTCATAGAATCCTTAGCAAGGAATGATCCTGAAGCTTTGTTTTCACATACATATGAACTAAATCCTGAGACTTTATATGAATTGCATGGAGTAACAGATGTTAATACCTATCTACGACGTATGGCATTGTCTGCAGCTCAAATAATAGACAATGAGGAATATGGCCTTTGGGGGGACATATTTTGTATAAAATGGCTGGCAAAATGGCTAAATATAGAAATATGTATTTGGTCTTTCACAAGAAAAAGAAAATACTTACATTTCAATGAAAATTTACAAACCACTGCATATTCTATCTTGTTTCATGATCAGAATCCTCTTCATGGACATTTTGAACCACTTGTGTCAAAGAAAGCAAAGCCATTTGACCCTATACTTGCCTTGTCTAAACACTCAAAACCAAATTGCACTTGGACAAGTGGTTCTCAAAAAATTAGCTCAAAAGATGCAATGTCCAATTTGTGTCACAAAGCACTATCAATATCTGAGTGTGGTGACAGCCTTTTTCATAGTATTTCTATTTTAACAAACAATGAATACGATGCCAAATCTCTTCGACTATACATGGCTCAGTCCTTCTGCAATGCAGTTTTATGTAAGAACAAACTAGCAATGACTTGCCTTCAAACATGTCTCAAGATTGATTCCCTTGTTCATTATGGTGTGATGAGTTGGGAAACATTTATCGCCAAAATAGGTGAACCATATGAAAAGAGCAGAATAGAAGGACACGAATTTTGTTTCCAGTGGCTATCTTATCTTTTGCAAATAAGTATACAATTATGGACAACAAACAACAACACAATTATAGCAAAATATTGCAATTGTGAAAGGCCAACAAAGGTGTACAAAATCATGTGTTGGGAAGTTAATAACACTCATACACATTACAAACCATTTGGAGTGGACATTATAATGTCACCTAATGTTAACCTTAAACAAACACAAGAAATGCCAAATTTGAAACCAAAAAAAAATGGAAATTTGCGTAGAATGAAGCTGTCAATCCGAAATAATGGTGGTAACCTTAAATAGCCACAAACAACACCAAATTTGAAGGGTAAGAAAAGTAGAAATCTGTGCAGCGTAAAACAGTCCATCCGAAATAACGAAGGTGTACAAATTGTCATTCCTTCACAGCACATGCATTAATAGAAATGCTAGAGAATCTCTTCGCAAAATAAAACAATCTCTTCGCAAAATAAAACAACAAATGCGGAAACAAATCACAACTCATGAAAAGTACAATCCAAGAAAAAGAAAAAAGTCAGCAGTAGAAATGTACATGGCAAAAATTCAAGACATGCCTAAACATGCATGTGCAATTTGTGAACAACTGCATTTTAAAAAGAATACAAAAAACTTTACTCAAAAAGCGAAGGAAACATATGAATTGCTATTGTCCAAAAAACAAGATTTGCTTGGAAACAAGATATGCAATTTTTGCAATAAGCAGCTGCAAGAAAATAAAAAACCACGATATGGATATCCACAAGAAATTAGAACCAATAAGCCATTAAAATACACAAGTACCTTGACACAACTTGAAGAAAGGCTAGTGGCCCTTCGAATTGCATTTGCACAAATTTGGCAGCTAGGACACAAGAGATCTCAGATTGGATTGAGTGGAACTATAATCAATGTGCCAACAGACATGAACATCATACAAACAGTTTTGCCATGATCGTCCACTGAAACTTCCACAGTTGCCGTCACACTAAAGAGACGATTGCAATACAGAAATGCATACCAAAAAGGAAGAGTCTGACCAAATACCATTATGAATGCTCTAAAGGAGCTATGCAAAAGAAAGCTATACAAAATGCAAGATGTAAAAATAAACAAAAAATGGCATAAACAATTATGCCCTATAGAAGAAGACATGCTAAGTTGTACCTCTTCATCTACTGATAGTGACAATGACACTGTCAGTGCCATGGAAATTGAAACAGATAGTTTGATACATGGATTTACAGAAGCAAGAACTATCCATGCTATACAAGACAAAATCATTGAAATTGCACTAGCTGAAGGAAAACAACCTCTTGGTATTTTTCAAGATAAATATGCAGAAGAGATGAACTTTCCAACATTATTCTATGGACAGCCGAGGGATGAGAAAATAACAAAACAATTCTCTTACCAAAAAATTGCACTTGATGGGAATTGAAAAATTCAAATCGCACATTTGCATATCATACGACCAACTTATTTTTCAAAACCATTAAGACACTTATTCGACAAGTCTTCTCCACCATATGGGTTCGAATACGCAAAGCAAAATTAAAAGGTAGAAAACTAGTGGCAAAAGATGTCAAACACAAACCGAACCTCGAAAAAATATTGCAATCAGATATTGGATACACAGACTTCAAGAAAATAAGAAATTCACCAGACTATTTGCATCATCTGAAGAAAAATGTTTTTTCAATGATACGACAGCTAGGCCCACCAACATTCTTTGCAACATTCACAAGTGCAGAACAAAACTGGGAGCTGTTGACAACAACATTAAAAGAATTGTACATTTCACACCTAACCAAAACAAAAGGGCACCAAGAAGAAGAATTTGACGACATTGACATCTCATCTTTGATAAGAAAAGATCCTATCACTTGTACTCGGTACTACAAGCATATAATTAATGCCATGAAAAAATTAATTTGCACAAATGATTCATTCTTTGGCGAAGTCATCGATTATTTCTCTGTTACAGAGTTTCAAAGTCGAGGAAATGAACATGACCACTTCATGTTATGGGTTAAAGACACACCAATATATAGAAAGGATGATAACAGTACCATTGAACATTTTGTTGAAAAATATTTGACTTGCAATACTGAAACTTTGGAAAATGAAATAGCCAAGTTTCATAGACACAATCATACCAAACAATGTAGAAAGATGAAAAAGGGTAGATGTCGCTATGGTTTCCCACAACCACCAATGAGAACAACAAAAATTCTAGAACCATACGACAACACAGACAAAAACATTACGTCCATTGCTGAAAGAATCAAATCCAATTTAGAATGTTCTGACTACGAATGTTCTATATCATTTGAAGATTTCTTAATAAACATAGGCACAACTGAAAATGAATACATTTTAGCAATTAGGTCTACATTGTCTAGGCCATCAATATTCTTGAGAAGAAAACCAGCTTACATATGGAACAATACATTTTCAAGTCACATGCCATATCTATGGAAAGCAAACACAGATGCACAATTTGTTCTTAACGCATATGCAGCAGCAATGTATATATGTTCGTACATGACAAAAACCAACAACTCAATAACAAATGCGTTCAACAAAATACGCACTGACCACAAATCACAAAACATTGATGCAATAAACATGATAACAAAGCTTGGAAATGCCTTGCTCAATCTACAACAAATGTCTACTCAACAAGCTGTACACATTGTGCTCTCAGTCCCTCTTAGTTCTAGTTCAAGAAAATGTGCATTTATAGACACTTCTGGTATGAATGATCGCACATTTATATTGAAGAACTCAAAGCAATTAAACAATGAACCAGATGAATCGCCAAATGTTTCTTGCAAAAGTTTGATTGATCATTATGTTGCACGACCTACAACCTTGAATCATATGTGTCTTGCAGACTTTGTTTCACAATACAAAATAGAAAAAGGTAAGGTGATTAAAAGAACAAGACCACAAATTATCAGGTTTATAAGGTACAACAAACATCTCGATGCTGATAATCACTACAGAGAGCAACTTTTGCTATATGTTCCATTCACGAAAGATGAAAACAATTTAAAACAAGAGTTTCTAACATGGAAAGATGCTTTTTATGACAATGAGAAAGTAATTCAACATAATGTAGCAAAATACACATACAAATTAAATGAACTATGGGGCAATATGGACATTGCAATTAAAGATGCAAATATTGAGTCTGAAAACTGTGAGAATGAATGCAATGCACAAGGATTACAAATAACAAACAATGAGCAATACAATTTGAAATCAGATTTAAATACAATGCAACACAACATTTGCAAGAAACATACAAATAGGCCATTTGAAATAGGTAAACATCCTCACTTACTAGACAATGCAGAGTATTACAATATTAGAAGGATGTTAAACAAAGAACAACAAGCCATTGTAAAGGACATACTAATGATAAAAAAAAAAAAAACACCAGCCGATTCATCTGTTCTTAACAGGAGGTGCTGGAACAGGAAAAATGTTCACAACAAAAGCAATATACCAGGGCCTACTTCGCATTTACAACAATGAAATCAATAGTGACCCAGACAAAAGAAAGGGCCTGCTACTTGCATACACAGGAAAAGTAGCATACAATATAGAAGGAACAACTTTGCACTATACACTCCTTATACCATTCAACAAATCCATTTCTACTCCATTGAACTCAGAAAGATTAGATGCGTTGACAAAACAATATCAACAATTGCAGTTAGTGCTTATAGATGAGATATCTTTGGTTGGAGCAAGACTATTATGTTGCGTGGACAAACGATTGCGTGAAATTATGAAAACACCTACCAAACATTTTGGAGGTCTAGAGATTATTTTCTGTGGTGACTTCTACCAAGTTGAACCTATACATGACTGGCTAGTATTTCAAAATCCAAAAACGGATACTAAACTGGTATCATACAATTTTTGGCAAGAACATGTCAAATGCTATAGCTTACAAACAACAATGAGACAAAATAATGAAATCTTTATTTCCATTCTTAATAGAATGCGTATAGCATCCCAAACAGACAATGACATAGCATACTTGAATAGCAAATGCCTACGCCCTCCACCAACAGACCCATTATTCCCATTTCTTTTTTACAAGAGAAAAGATGTAAATGCACACAATGAAAAGATATTGTATGGTCTTCCTGGACAACTAATCACAATCAATGCAATTGATGAACAAGACAAGTTAGCCAATATAGAACATTTGCACAAAAATAATGCAAGTCTGCCTGACAAAATAATGCTCAAATTTGACATTGTAATTGAGATCTATGGATTAAACTATGATATTCAAGATGGCTTGGTTAACGGATCAGATGGTAAATTTAAAGCACACACGAAAAATGGTGATGTAGACATTCTATGGATCTACTTCAATGATCAAAACATTGGAAAATCACAAGCTGCCAAAATTCCAAATTTGAACCAAACATACATTGACAATGGATGGGTGCCAATTCTCTGAGTCGCAAGACAAATTCAAAGGGCCTCCATGAAAGGAAACATGACTATTAGGAAGCAATTTCCAATACAATTAGCTTGTGCTCAAACAATACATAGATCACAAGGCCTTACAATGCATGGTGTTGCATTTGACCCGTCGGGTGTAATTCAACATGGATTAACATACACAGCTCTTTCTTGCACTCAAGACATTGAATCATTATTCTTGTTAAGACCTTTATCAGCTAAAAATTTTAGAGTGAAACCAGCAATCAATGAAGAGATGAGACAGCTTCAAACAAATGCTGCTTGGAATTTACAAAATCATGTTGATCAGAAAACCCAAAAAACATGTATTTCCATATCTAGCTTGAACACTCGCCATTTCCAGCCCCACAAACAAGACATCTTACATGACAAAGACTTAATGTCGTCAGACATTATTTGCCTACAAGAGACACACTTGCAAACATCGATGACAACCAATGCATTGCCAAATTATAATTGCTTTGCAACAAATTATGTTCATGGTATAATGACCTGCACTAAAAAACACATTCATGTATCACATCAAAGACCCCTAATGCTTGAAAACGTTGAAGCGATTTTCCTCTCTTTGATTTTAACCGACAAAGAACTTTACATTTGTAATATCTATGCCAGCCCGGTTGCAACGATTACAAATATTATACACATTGTTGATGAGGCAATGTCATTCGTACCCCCTAAAACTCTTGTTTACATTGTAGGTGACTTTAATGTTGACATGTTATAATCCTTGAACAAAACATGAATGCTTAACGAAAACATGCAAAAGCATAACTTGCACTTGTTACTTGAAAAACCAAACCCTTTATCAAAGCCTATTATTGATCATTTTTGGACAAATAATCATGTGCATACAAGTATGATTCACGGATCAGAATCATACTGGACGGATCACGACATAATTCTAACTCACATTGATGGCACTCTATAGTGATGCTACTACTCTTTCAAAAGGTGATTATGTAGATTGCAATGTTTTAAACAATTAGACTGTTGTCTGTTATTATGCACTTCCATTATTCTTGTTCAATATATCGTTACATCAAAATTCAGTGCTCAAATAATACACCAAACAAATGTAAAAGCTTTCTTTCTTTGCAGGAATCTTTATATCATGGATCATAGTCAAAACACTTCATCTGATTCAGTTTCAACCAAAGCAATACCTCAAATTCACAAAAGGTAAGGCCTTTACAGAAACTACTAAAACTCCTCGCATCATAATTCTTGCAATTTATGATACTAAAAGTTTTACTACAAATTATGAAATAATTATGTTGCAATTAACCTTTTCATTTCAAAGTGAAAGGTTATGAATACAAATTCTGTTACAAACTAAAATGCATTAAAAAGATAAATACATGGATATGTTCTCTCTTGCAGGTCTGCCGACAAGATCCAGAGCAGTGAACCAGACCGAGAGACACCGTCTTACAAATTGAACACAAAACTTAGAGAAAAGAAACAAAGGTCTGTTTCTAATACTGCGTTCTATCTTTTTTTGCTATTAGACTTGAATTTTTTAACCCATCATATGTGCATGATTTCTATAAAAGTTGACTAACAAAACCACTTAAATAGTTATAAAACTGGATCACTGACAGTTTCCATAACTTCACAAACAAATATATTTAATGCTCACGTTTTGTAGACCTCTTGAAGAAGTCAACATCGGTCCAGAACACCCTATCTCTCCTAATCTTCTACTTGAAGAAGAGTCCAACAAAAAATGGTATGCCATGTGAAAACTATTACATGCATTGAAATAAAATACACATTTTTAAAACTTATCTGACTCCTTATTTCATTTCTTCACTGTTTACAGCCAATTGCAAAGTGTTGAATCAAATAACACATTATCTGGGAAAGAAAATCTAGAAGTCAGCCAAACTAAACAAAGGTACTACTTCAAAAACTAATATCCAACAACATACTTGGTTGATATTTCTCTTATTGTAGATTAAATTACATGTTCAATTGCTAATTATTTTGTTTAAAAAATATTATCTTCAAAAAACAAACTATTCAATTTCAATTGTTAGGTTGCCATTAGTACCTATATGCCCCAGTACAATTCTTGACATTTGCACACACCGTATGGGGTCTGTATTTGAGGGAGATGTTCTTGTTGTATACGGCCCTGCGTCTATGAAGTACAACAATGCAAAAATCAAAACTTAAATTGTTCATGTTGACCTCATTGATTGCAATGGGCAAATGACCATAACGGTTAACATAAGCAACAATTTAATAAACACATACTTGTCACACATGTCAGTTGGCTCCAGCATCCGCGTAACCAATTTCAACATAAAAAACAAAACACAATATGAAAGAGGTGATGCGGATTGTTGCCTTGTGCTCACTCCTCGAACCATCATTGAAACCGTGCCACTTGTTTGCAAAGAGCAAAGGTTAACACTAGACATGACAATCTCTTAAGTTATAGAAGCAGACTGCGACTATTCAGTTGGTTCTTTGGGTGCAATTGGTACAAGTTACCACATGAACAAAAATAACTTTGAAGTGCACATCAAGGATGGAGATCTACAACAAGACATGGCCACTGTACATTTCTAACTATAAGTTCTACTTTTTCTCATTTACTTAATTGATTATCATAATCTAACATATATTTACATTTTTTTTTCACAGGTCCTTATTCTCAATACCAACACAGATTTGTGTGCAAAACTACAAAGCTTGTTCTCGACAACAGACATGCCATTGGTATTGTTTAAAAATGTTTTCCGGAATGGACCAAAAGGCTCAACTTTCTTCCGCACTTCAACCTCCACTTTCGTTGATGAGCTGAATGATGAATGCACTAGAGCACACTTACAAACTCTTGCAAGATCCAACATTCAGGCAAGAATACAAAAATCTCATCATAATAATTGTATACTTTACTACAAAGCACAAGATATATATTTATATTAAATTGCAAAATACTTATCCAAGTTCACATTTGTAGGTTTTGGGCACACTGAAGGCCAAAAATGCCCACATCCCTCCTTTTGAAGCGTGCTGCAAAACATGCCACTGTACGATGCCTCTGAACAAAGATTATACCAACTACATACATTGCAAAAAGCCCACCCAGCTCTCATATCAACCAACTCTACAATGCACATTGCAAAGGCACGAGGGCAACATAGATTGTTCCTTACATGGAGAGCTGCTGAAAGAAGTCTTTCCAGAGATTACACAGATAACATATGAACATTACAAAAAAAACATGTCACAAGCATGCTTCCTCTTGCGAACGTTTTAGCTACATGGAAAGTTTACAATATCTGTAAACAATTCCATTACTGACATTCTGAAGCAGTGACATGTTCAATACTTTTTGTGGTTACAGTATAAACAGATTACACAGTTCTACATGTTTAGGCTATTTTGTTTTTTAACTACATTATGTAAATAGTATTTAAGCTTCTGTAAAGCTAGACTCTATTAGCTGAACACAAACACTCACACTTTGCTCGCTCTACTGTTTCAGATAGTCTCTTACTCAATAGAATTGAACAACTTAATTTTGGCTTGTTAATGACTTTCTGTTTCGATCAATGAGCATTCTTTTCCTAGATTATATTTCTTCTAATGCCTAATAGTTCCAGCTTTTAGTAGGGCTTTTATCTGTGGTTTTCGAGCTTTTGCTACTAGACAGAGGAAGTAGACTGTTTAAATTTTCTATGATTTTAGTAGTGGTGTGTGATTTACACAATTATGTAGTACATGCATGATAGCTATGATAGCTTTTAGTAGTGTATGTTTTTTAATAAAAACTTGAAACTATATACAATTAAAACCCAAAACTATCATAAATCTAGTAGAAGCTTAGATTAACTTTGAGATGGACACGATCAGTTTTAAATACTAATCCATGCTTATGAAATTGTTCTAAATCTGGCTACATTTTTTAGCTTTTGTGGGATTGTAGTTGCTAGATTTGTAATTTCTAGAAAAAGAGAGTTATATGATTTTTCAGCAAGAGGGATTCTGTGAATCTAGTACATGGATGACTAACAATGTATTACCATACTCCCCTAACACAATGATTACTTATGTGACTGTAGGGGTAGAGGTGACTGAGAGTACCATCAATGTCTCATCCCTCGTTGTCCTAGACAAGAAAAATGTGCAGACAGCACTGAAGAAAGCCAGACTTGACACAAAAATTAAGGTATCTAGCACTCATGCACTTAGTATACTTTCCAGATCATTTTGACCCTTAGCAGGCGCACTATACGGTAAGTATGCCTTTTTCCTGAAGGCATTGTTAGAATTTTTTGGTGAAACTAAGTCCCCCTTCATGCTTAATGTCTATCCTTATTATGCCTACAGAGATAACCCTCACCAGATATCCCTGGACTATGCCTTATTCAAAACCAATGATGGTGTTATTGACCCCAACACAGGCTTTGTCTATACTAATATGTTTGATGCAATAGTTGTAAAGTTGTTTGGGTAAGAAAAATTAGAGAAACTATTGAAATGGAGAAATGCCCAATCAAACCAAACAGAGATGATGGATGGAAAATTAAATCAAACTTGGAAACCCTGTTCTTCATAAGCAAGGCCAAAACTTAGGCCCGGTCAGTCCAAGTGTTCTATTTGTTTAGTAATCCTCCTATAGGCTTCAAGATGAAGATTATCAATCAACTTTGATCTCACTCGTGTTTGGACTTGGTGTGTTCTATTTCCCTCTTGTAGAGTATTTGTAAAATATTTTCTGATTCTCCCTTATTCTCTTCTCAAGAGTAGGCTTTTTCCTGTTGATGAGTCCTTTATCCAAGCCTAAACCGTTGGAAATGAAATATGCCATACATTTGGAACCAGAAACTTAGCTTACTGAGATTATCCTCTCTAATGCATCTAACTGGATTAACATTGAACATTCAACACCAATGTAAGCATTATACACAAAGGCTGTTAATGAGTTTGAAGACCCAATAACATTACATCACAGAAATACATGGTAGAACTGAGGCTACCCACTCTTTTCAGCCTAAATACTAAATAGGTTTATTTTGTGAGTTCCAATGCCAGACCAAATTTAAAAGAACTTGATTTTAGCACAAGTACATAATCTGTGCCATAACTTATATTTTAAACATAGCCATACAAACACAGTCCAAATCTAATATGTATGAGAAGACACAGGGCAATCTATTGATTGTTCTTTTCCAGTAGTATAGTATAGACATAATTTTTTTTAAACTCTTAAGTGGGTTGTTGAGCATATAGATTAGATCGACTTGAATCTTTGTAGCCAAAATACTATATTATTTACATTTGTTGAAAGAGTTCTAAGGGCTGCTAAAATATACTTAGAGAGCAGACTACTTGGGTTTCGGCATACATGAGATTGCATCTTGAAAGCCTAGAAACAGTGCCTCTTCAGTTAGTGAAGAGGCACTATTTGAATTAAGGCATAATAACAGACATGAAAGTCACAACCAAATTCTTTGGTAATCTAAGAATTACTTTGTGTAAGAATGAAGTATGTTGTCTAAGACTATACGTTGAAACGACTATTTAAAGTAAACAAAATCTGGAGTCATTATAGTGAAAATAATCCAGAATATACATGAAAAACCCAAACTTTCATCAAGCTTGAAAGACTTACTTCTTTTCAACTCACTATTTTTGGCTTAGTAAATTTGACGACACATCAATTTTAAAAAGAGGAAATTTTATTAACTTGCAGCACTGGGATTTCCCCCTTCTCGAGAATCACTGTACCTTAAACAGGCAGGTAAATGAAATATAAAATTATTATTATTAATCATGTGATGGGACATGCTTTTCTATTTCTATGCCTAGTGTTTGAGCCACTATATAGCATTTCAGTACATGCTGGGGCTGCATGTTGATTGGTATAAGTAACCTAAGAAAACACAATCCTAGGTTAGCTGTTTTGTATAATTGAATTGAATCAATGGAAATCATAATAGTAAATGTCAATTTGAGATTGGTAGATTGATCAAAACACCATGATCTTTACAGGAGCGGATTGCATATTTTTAATACAAAACTGAACAGAGTCAATTGTGTTATGTTTTTCAATGAAAGCTTCATATGTGAAACGTAATTATCTTGCAATTTTGAGCCGCCTAGATTTGGGTAAAATCCAACTCATAGATAAGGGTTCAGTGGAGAACCAGAGACACAGATTAGAGCTAATTGTAGAAGGAATCATTGTATCGCTATAAATGGCAGTAAGCCTTCATAAGCACA
Source organism: Chamaecyparis obtusa (assembly GCA_027943335.1). NCBI lineage: Eukaryota > Viridiplantae > Streptophyta > Pinopsida > Cupressales > Cupressaceae > Chamaecyparis > Chamaecyparis obtusa. Next base: position 152,555 of record BSBK01004651.1, read on the forward strand.
AACACCAAAATTCAACCATTATGGGATGTTTTTGACATTGTTTGAAATCTGAAATCATATGCTGAAAATAGAACAATATGATTTTTGTATATAGAACTCAGACTAGTCCATTGTCAACTGTATTAGTTGAATGAAATGTCTTTGAATGTAATTCCATCCAATGTACTTTACGAAGTGCCAAGGACCTCCAAATCAAGGAAAACCATATTAGTCTCCTTTCTTATTTATATCAAGAAACTATTTTTGTTCAAGATTTGTGAACTGTGGAAATTCAGTCTGTAACCATTGCCTCATCAAATTTCATACAAGCTAATTAGGCTGTCAAGTAGTCACTATATGCAGCTAGAAGTTTGTGAAATCACCATGACACACATGAAAAGCCCTCTACCCCTTCTCCTTTAGGGAGCTAGATTTAGTCTTGCAGAAAATGACAATCAGATGTCATCAATATTTATATTCCAACTGGCTCCAAATTTATGCAATGCCTCAATGATATTTAGATTAGAAGCAAACAATTCCACCACTCAGTAAATAATTAGGTTCCAATTTTCACACACCAGCATCTTTAATTTTCTGGTCATTTTTTGGAATAGTTCACTTTATAATGGCCTTGTGATCACTTGACATTGTTCACATATAATCATAATTATCAGAAGTGATTACTCTATAATACAGGTTTACTTCTTCTGATTAGTATAGTTGAATGGTTATGTTAGAAGCATTCTTTCTCTGTACATATACTGCTCTACCATCTTTTCAATTTCCACACACTAGCATCTTTAATTTTCTGGTCCTTTTTTGGAATAGTTCACTTTATAATGGCCTTGTGATCACTTGACATTGTTGACATATAATCATTATTATCAGAAGTGATTACTCTATAATACAGATTTACTTCTTGTGATTAGTATAGTTGAATGGTTATGTTAGAAGCTTTCTTTCTCTGTACATATACTGCTCTACCATCTTTTTTAACTTCAACTCAACCATTTGATTTTGTAGCTAGCTTAGTTATTGCTTCCTTCACCTCCCGGTGATCAGAATTTAATGTTATTTATTACTAGTAATTACTTGATGTAAATTGATTAAGTGCCAAGGCGTAGACACTTTCTTTCATGCGAATTACAGTGATATGGGTTCTTTTCAACACTTGGTTCTTTCTCCTTAAATCATTCTACTCAATTTGAATTGTGCTGGATATATGATTTTCGTCTTCCCTGTTTGTTTTTTTGATGTAGTTTTGCACTCTCATTTTACAACAACTTCACAATCTAGATATGGCCCAATCAATGTTTGTATAGAAAAAATAGAACACTATACTAATCTGGACTAAATGCACAATCTAAATACTACTATTTTGGACTAAATTCAAAGGTAAGTAACAAAATGGTCATTGTGTGATTTTAAAAATCAACTATTATTTTAAATATTGCAAGTCTACACATAAACAGAAACAAACCTACCACATTTGGGCAGGAACTTAGCTGCTCTGCGGCCTTTTTATATTTATCTATGGATACCGTAGAAATCTAGAAATGGTGTACCGTGGCATGTTAACGAAAAAACAAGTTTTGATGTTTGATTGTGCAGTGTGAAAAAACAAGTTACTATGCAATATCAACATCTTTGGATGGAAAGGCAAAAACGTACCATATCAACATCCTCACATGGCAAGGTCCCAACCCACCTTAGAGAGCCACTCTACTTCATTACTCAAACACTAAATGATCATTTTGTTACCAAAATAATGTATAATGTTAAATAAATGAAAGCAAGAAAAACAATTTAGAGGAGGATTCAATTGGTCTCAAACCAATAGTATGAGTCTCATAAAGATCGCATCCAAGAATAACTCAATTATGTTCATGATGTGGTCTAAAACACCAACATCAAGGAATCATGATGCAATCTCAAATCAAGCATCGAATAAACCAAAAAACAAAATAGGCAAAATACTTGTGCATAAGGGCACGCTGAACTAGCCTCATTGCTAAGAGCAAAAATTCCAAGGTGGATCCAAATCAAACACACAAGGAATAAGGAAATCCTGCAAACATAAGAATCAATTATATTCTCCAAAAGCAATAATCAAAAAAATTATTTACGGATTGAAATTTAGTCTTGAAGTTCACATCCATTGACGATCCTTCCAAAAACACCAAATTTTGAACTTGGAATCAAGCAAAATGGGGAAAACCCATTGATTTCCCAATTAACAACTTTACAAAAATTAAATAAAAATCCTATTTCGAACACACGTGAAAAAAAAAGCAACATAACATTATCTCAACTTCATATTTCAAAAATTAAAACCCATCAAATGCACAAAAATATGACAAAACACAACCAATCAAGTTAAGAAGAATAGCCTACCCATGGAAGAGTTGCAATTCCCTCGTCCTCTCTCACTTTTCTCAAATGGTCATTCCTTTATGCAACCTTTGTATTTTTTTTCTTCTCCTCCTCTTCCCTTCTCGTCTATGGATGTCTTTACCACGAATCCAAAGCTCTACTTCGCTTCGAAGCGACCTTAAATGACTCTGACGACACCTCTCAAAGTCCATGGACAAATGGAACAAATTATTGCACCCAATGGGCTGACATTTCCCATGACATTCACACCAACCATATTATCTATGTTGTTGTGCCACCCATTATTGACCATTTAATTTCCATAGAGGGATATCTAATTGCCCGTGTCAGCTTTATTTTCTCACATCACTAACCATAGGATGACTGTTAGGAATAACAGTCCACAATACAACTGAGAGGGGGGGTGAATCAGTTGTATGATAGACTATTAAACTTTTAATCTTTTAATCTTATCAATATCAGATCCAATGAACACAATGAATGCCAACACAATAACACATAATTTTGGTCTCGGAGAAACTCTGTTAAAGGTAAAAACCCTGGTGGGAATTAGCACCCACAAATAATGTACTAAGAGTATAGTAATCCTTGTTAGAAGATATAGCCCTGTTAGGAGCTTATTGAAACATTACAGTACACAGTCCTTGTTAGAGGACAAACCCTGTTAGGAGTCAAGAACAAAAGAGGGCTCACTGCCCAAAGAAGGTTAAGTCCACCTTCTGAACTCACTAGTTCGCAACAAGTGTATATGAAGAAATACACAATCTTTTGAACTATTTGCCAACAACTTTCTTTGCTTGATCAGTTCCAATGAAGTCCACCAATAATCCTCTGCTCTATATACAGTAGACACAAGTTTACAACCTCCTTATATCACATATATCACATCCTTGTCTCTTCTAAAGAAAAGACCTTTCATTTATACCTTATTACATTTTACCAAGAATAGGTCGGCCCATAGGGCTTTCCTAATTAAAAAAAATTACATAAGCCCTTGCTAAGATACAAACAGTATCAAGAACAAGTTTACAATGATTACATTACAACAATTAAGGACCGACATCCTTGAATTATGCTTGCCAAATAAAACACACACTTCATTCCTTGAGTTGGCTTCAGAATAAGCCATCGCCAGAGTACACACCACAAATGACATCACCAATCATTCCATACCTTACACTGACCAATGAACATTCGTCAGTACCTCTTCCATCATCCTTCAAGATCGCATACCTTGAATTCAATCCCTCTGAAATCTATACCAAAAACTCAGAGACTAAATCTGTCAATTCTCACTGTCACAGTCTAGTGACCAGTCTTTACCAAAATAGTTGTATCTTTCTTAATATGCATCAATTAATGATACAATCATAGATATAAGATCACAACATCCATCTGAACTCTCATCTGACTTTGCAGCATCTGAAACATCCATACACAAACCGTACACTGTGATTACCAGCCTGGTTCCTTCATAGAAGCATATATGTTGACATCAGTGACAAAACACAAATGACAACACTATGAGTGCCCATTTAGTAACATAGTGATTAAACATATTACATGTCTCAATCACCACCCATGTATTAATAATATCCAACAATCTTCCCCTTTGGCATTGATGTCAACATATGGGAAAATCTTATCCCAAAGTTGTATCAACCCAAAAGTTCTTCAACTGAACAATCTCCCCAATCAGTGAGGAATAACGTCAGGTGCTACCATTCCTCCCTATTTGGGAAATCTCTCTCATATTGACTCTTTACACTTATCTGGAAATGACATTAGTGTAACGATCCTCCCTTCCCTTTGTTTTCTCATCCACATAAGTGATCATGATCTTAGAGGGAATAACTTGAATGGAAGCATATGTTCACGCCTTGGCAATCTCTCTTTTATTGAATATTTAGATTTGTCTTTCAATAGCTTTGGTGGGATGATTCCTAATTCTGTTTGTTTGATCACTTGCCTTAAAGTTCTAGATCTTTCAAGAAATATCTTCCATGAAAGCATACCTTCTTGCCTTGGAAATCTTGCTTCTCTAACTGACATTTTCCTTGGTAGCAGTTGAATTAGTGGAAGCATACCTTCTTCTCTTCTAAGTCTCACTTTGTTAGTGAATTTAGTTCTTGAAATCTATCAATTGAGTGGTAACATTCCAAATTCCTTGGGCAATCTCCTCTCACTTAAGTATTTGGTTGTTAGAAATAACCAAGTGCAACCATTGCCGTTTCATTTTCTCAACTTTCTTCCTTCACATTTTTTTCTTCTTGTGGAAATCAATTGAATAGAACAACCTCACTTCCACCTCATCTACTAAACTATCATTGTCATTATTTACCATTAACAATTGATTTCATAAACTTTGTTTGATAAGATTACAAGCCTAAGTTACTTGTATCTATCTGAGTGTGTGCTAAATATTAGCAAAACATGGATTCCATTCTTCCAATTTGCAATTAGTGTCATGTATGACTGACAGTGAATTTCCACCTGTACAAAGGTGAAAATGGAAACAATGAATGTATGGCTGGGTAATTACTTCCCTTTTCATTAATTGCACATCTAGGAAGAAAGATGCCTCCAATAGTCTCAAGAGGTGACTCAAGTGCTAAATGGGAACAATGATTCCTTCACTAAAGTATGTGATTGATGAAATAAGAATGATAAAACAAAGTAATGTAAATAATTAACTAGGAAAGTCATTAAAGAACTGGTAAAATAGAGTGTAACATATAGATAGTGAGTAGAAATATATGGAAATAGAAACCAAAAGAGAGATCTGACTTGTGACTGAAATCTAAGCTCAAAATGGTAGGAAAATGATGGAAATGGTGATGTGTTCCTAGGATCTTGGTGTTTTCATTTGTATTGTTCATAAGTTATTGTGCGACTATTCTTGATCTACCTAGATCTAATCTGACAACTTTGTAACCTATTCCCGCACATAAAAAAATAGAGAAAATGTTAGCTAAAGGGGTTTTCCTTGGTCAAACCCCTTCAAACAAATCAACCTTAAAACATGAAATGAAATTTCATAAAGTAAAGTAAATAGGAAGGAAAATAATAGATTCACCTTGCATAAACCCTCATGGATAGATGTATAAACCTCTCATACCCATGAAGATTCTTGAATGTACTTAAAATCGAAAGAGTTGATCTAATTAGAATGTGATTTAGAATCGAGGATGCCTTTACAAATGCACAGATCTATGAATGCCATTCCTAGATCTTGAATTTAGATATAAGTAATAACCACTTGAAAAGAAGGAGAGAGAATGTGGATGAGAGGATGAATCTTCTTGGTTGATTGAGATTTCCTCTACTTGGCCATCATGACAGAGGAGCTTGCATCAAATGTAGAAGATTTTATTTTACTTTAATAATCTTGAAGAATTAGAGACTTGGGTATCTTGATCTTGGATGCTTTCCTTCAAATCTTGAATCCAATTGCTCTTTCTTGCTCTTGATTTCTTGAAATCCTAATAGCTTGGTTGCCAAAACTACTTTAGTATAGATCTTGGTTACAAAATGAGGAGAGATGAGATTCTTTTATACTAAATCTATCATTTTTTGCTTCAAATTTTATCCAAGCTGACCACAAAAGAAAATACGCCAATAAGACCACAACATCAGGCCCCAAATAAAATTTGTGACCCAAAACCTAGGGACAGGTTGCCATTGGTGACATGTTCCAAGGACATGTTTCCATTGGTGACATGTCCCATGACAAATGGACACAATTTTAAATTGGAGCTCGGGGAGAGTGAAAAGGAGCATGCAGAGAAAATACAGGTTGCTAGGATCAAGTATGATGGACATTTGGACATCAAAATCACCAAAAGATCAACAACATACGGTGCATTCATTATTTATGTAAAACCCAATTTTTTTTGTATGTAGAACAAATAAGGAATGTGCATTGATCGAGCATACATGTACATGTTTAGTCATAATATATTTCAACAAAAAAACTTAAATTGTACTAAATTACCTTTTGTACTTTGGGTGTCCTCGAGGATTTCTTTTTTCATCCCAGTGTCTTGGAGCCAGGTGGGGTAACCTAGAAGAAACAAAATTAACATAAGAGAAAAAAATATGATAACACAAAGGTTCAATTAAAATTATAAATAAGAGGTGTGAAAAATATGATACCACAAAGCTCCATAGGCCAAAGTCAATTGCAAAAAGTGTCACATCATCAACTTTGGACATCCCAATCGAGGACAAGCCCTATAAAACATAAAATAAATATATACATATTAAGAGAATATATCTTGACACCAATAAATTATTCTATTTTTACGAATATTTAAAACCTATACCTTGTATCACCTGTTGCACCTTGCAATGCATATTATTCATATATCAATTTAATTTGTTTTCTAAATAAATATTTATTTAATTTTATAAGATTTGGGTGATTAAAATTAATAACATGTCAAAACACAAATAAATATACATGTGCCTATCTTGTAGAAAACACCATCATCAATAGGTCGTTTGTGAGGGCCACATCCTCAACAACAAATGTCTGGTATCTACTCCCATAATGTGTACACGAATAGTATTCCGAACCATCCTCATTCGCATCGATATGTACCCTGACACATATACCCTAACAATTGGGGTACATATTGTGCAGAGCCTAGCAACGGAAGCTTAAATAAGCCCAAACAATGTCAATAAATCTGCTACTTCCTGTAGATTCACACACAACCAAACTTCATTCCACAAATCCTCATACACCCATCCCGGTCTATTTTGATCCTCAGTTCTTTTGCCACCTTTCTCTGTTTCCAATGCCGAACATAAACATGGAAACCATGTTATCATTTGAATTGTTCCTCTCTGTCAACACAGTGCTCGCAGGTTGCTTGACTAATGTTCATGATAATCGATACCGAACTTCCACCTTGCAATGATCTCGGTGTTCTTTCAATGTGATTGTCCCAACACAAATCTCTTGGTTCCTTGCGGCTTGCACAGTCATACTAAACAATTCCGAATACAAACAGTCCCATATTACTGTTATTTCATGACAGTGAATGCATCATCATTTTGCTATTCTTTGACGTGAATCAACTCATCAATCTTGCTGATACCATATATCCACACCAGTATAAACACGTGTAACAGTTTCTTGGGAAACCGTTTCAGACATCAAGCTCGATCAACAATAACAATCGATCTATCTCAAATCGGGATTCACCAATCCATAAAACTGTTTACTCCTACAGTCCCAAGATACTGAGCATTGATTCAATTCGGTTTCCCCCAAGCAATGACTGGTAATGTTTGAAACCTCTGTCTAAAACCGAGTTCAACAAACTATTAACTCCAATGAAACCCGAAGTATAAACAAAGCATTCTAATTTAATAACGAGAATGAACTCGATACATAACCCGATTAGAATGGTTAATGCTGGCTGTCAAATCCCGATCCATATAAACAGTAAACTTCTTCAAATCAAACCCGATACCAATAATTCACTCATGCTCGATCAAACATTAAACTTATTCAAGATTCGGAATACCACTTAGCGCTTAGATATAGTTACTCCATTATATATCTGATATTATCAATTAGGAATTGAAACAGAGAAGATCACAAATGAGACAGCGAGGAATAAAGAGATCTATATAGAGAAATGTATTCATTCTTTTGTTATTGAATTCTCTGTTACACTATTCTGTACTCCTCCACTGACTCTCAATCATTCTTTCCCGCACTACTCTCTCTTACTACTCCTCTCCCATTTCGAAATTGCAGAGATAAAGAAATAACATCCCCGATAACTAACCAAACTAACATTTTAACTTCCCATAACCGTAGCTAACTTATTCTAATTTCTCTATTGGTTCTTCATGACCGATTAGGGAAAGTTCTAAAAACATTTAAAATTTATTATATCTTAATTACTTAAGTCTACCTGATAACTAATTGTTTCAAACTAAGACTCAACCCAAAACTATTAAAAATGGCTTAGAAGCCATGTTACAATATAATTTAACCATGCATAAACTAGAAACTTCAAAATATTCCCACTTGCCGGATGCCCCTGCATCATACTCCTGGGGACAGAAAAATTCAAGTCCCATTGAATTGTTGTGATCTTCTTCCGGATTTTCCAATTGTATATAGGTAATAATGTCACCATAAGAATGATTGAATTGATGTCGCTCCCCACAACATACTATTGCCCATCTTCATGTTGAATACCCTTCCTGGTATGTATTGTGGTGCCTCCTCTAAATCCTAGAACAAATATAGTAGACCTGATCATCATATCATCTGTATAAAAATACCAATCAACTTGATCCACAATCTGGTCCTCTTCCTGTTTGCATATCTCTTGAGTATCACATTTATGGACAAATACTTCATCCCTGTCATCAATAGGCTTCTCTTCAGCATCTGATCTTTGCACTACATCTTTTCCTTCCTGATCATTTGTGTTAACATCTCCATCATCCGGGCAAATCATTTCTTCAACCATACCTATCACCAACTTTCCCTCATCAGCAAGAACCTTTTCCTCACAAGGTTCAACAACAACCTCCTGTTGCTCACTCTCATTCTCTACACCAGCATTCATCTGCTGTCCATGCCCTTCCAATGGAATGTGTACCTCTTCGTAATCCTTGTCTTCACCAGTAATTTCATCTTCATCCATTGCTTGCTCCAAAAGCAATGCAATCTTCTCCCACTTCGCAATACTCTTATCCAACTCTTCTCTTAACCTTTCCTCTTCTTGTTTCCTAGCTTCTTCTTCCTTCTTCTTTCTTTCCCTTTCTTCTCTCTCCTTCTTATCACCATATAGATACTCCTTTAATGCCTTAACAATTTCTCTTTCACTCCTCGTCAAAGCCATCTTCTCACCAATGTAGAATTTGTTAGATATCGAGCCACCACCTTGGAACACTCTCAGAGGATAGTTCAACTCCAAGCATCAATAAGGGACCTTCAACCTGCCAAATCCTAGATCTTCTTCCCAGACCTTTTTCTGTGCTCTGATACCACTTGATGCAGAGCCTGGCAATGGAAGTTTAAAGAAGCCCAAACAATGTCAATAAATCTGCTACTTCTTGTAGATTCACACACAACCAAACTTCATTCCACAAATCCTCATACACCCATCCCGGTCTATTTTGATCCTCAGTTCTTTTGCCACCTTTCTCTGTTTCCAATGCCGAACACAAACATGGAAACCATGTTATCATTTGAATTGTTCCTCTCTGTCAACATAGTGCTCGCAGGTTGCTTGACTAATGTTCATGATAATTGATACCGAACTTCCACCTTGCAATGATCACGGTGTTCTTTCAATGTGATTGTCCCAACACAAATCTCTTGGTTCCTTGTGGCTTGCACAGTCATACTAAACAATTCCGAATACAAATAGTCCCATATTACTGTTATTTCATGACAGTGAATGCATCATCATTTTGCTATTCTTTGACGTGAATCAACTCATCAATCTTGCTGATATCATATATCCACACTAGTATAAACACGTGTAACGGTTTCTTGGGAAACCATTTTAGACATCAAGCTCAATCAACAATAACAATCGATCTATCTCAAATCGGGATTCACCAATCCATAAAACTATTTACTCCTACAGTCCCAAGATACCGAGCATTGATTCAATTCGGTTTCCCCCAAGCAATGACTGGTAATGTTTGAAACCTCTGTCTAAAATCAAGTTCAACAAACTATTAACTCCAATGAAACCCGAAGTATAAACAAAGCATTCTAATTTAATAACGAGAATGAACTCGATACATAACCCGATTAGAATGGTTAATGCCAGTTGTCAAATCCCGATCCATATAAACAGTAAACTTCTTCAAATCAAACCTGATACCAATAATTCACTCATGCTTGATCAAACATTAAACTTATTCAAGATTTGGAATACCACTTAGCGCTTAGATATAGTTACTCCATTATATATCTGATATTATCAATTAGGAATTGAAATAGAGAAGATCACAAATGAGATAGCGAGGAATAAAGAGATCTATATAGAGAAATGTATTCATTCTTTTGTTATTGAATTCTCTGTTACACTATTCTGTACTCCTCCACTGACTCTCAATCATTCTTTCCCACACTACTCTCTCTTACTACTCCTCTCCCATTTCGAAATTGCAGAGATAAAGAAATAACATTCCCGATAACTAACCAAACTAACCTTTTAACCTCCCATAACCGTAGCTAACTTATTCTAATTTCTCTATCGATTCTTCATGACTGATTAGGGAAAGTTCTATAAACATTTAAAATTTATTATATCTTAATTACTTAAGTCTACCCGATAACTAATTGTTTCAAACTAAGACTCAACCCAAAAATATTAAAAATGGCTTAGAAGCCATGTTACAATATAATTTAACCATGCATAAACTATAAACTTCAAAATATTTCCACTTGCCAGATGCCCCTGCATCACATATGCTCAATAGGATGGGCTGAGCCAAATAGAGCATCCGATGATGATGGAGGTGGTCCAGGTGTTGATCCACCCTCTGCATCAACTAAGTGTGTGCCACGCTCAATAATGACATCATTCAATGATGTAGCTACCTGAAGGGTCTATAAATAAATAGACTCCTTCACTACTACCGAGACCACAACATGAACTATGGTTTTTTTAGCTAGATGTCTCCTATGTTGCAGCTCTACCACCATATGGGCCCCAGCTCTATCCTACGCAGAGCCTCTCCCTCTACCTTGGAACTGTCAGATGTCAAAGTAATTTGGCTTCTTGCCGAGGATAAACTCACAATATAGTTTTCTCAAAAAATATAAAGGCACCTCCCAATTATTACATGGTGCTTGGTCAAAGACCATATACCACCTATCCCAAAATGCAACTCTCATCCTATTATGAACACACCAATGTATAGGAAACTGATTCATAGTAACTTCTAGGGAGTTACTACTAATAGGATCAATGAAAAGAGCACTTATATCTTCTTTAAGTATCCTCTTTTTTTCACTTGATCATATGACAACCCATTGACATAAAATGAATGACATCTATCCCTCCATGAACCCCATGTTGTAACCTCTTTAGACACCTCATTTGCACTATTGAACATTCTTTCTAAGGAAGTGGTGAGGGTTGAGTGGTGCTCAAAACTAGAGGACCTCAACCTATTAACTAATATCGATCTTTGGATGCTATTTTGTTGAAGATGATTGATAAGGTCCTCTTGTGTGACATCAAAGAAACCTATTGGAGGATGTGGGGGGTTTGGATCTAGTTTGGTAGTGGATTTCGGTTTGGTGGTGGGTTTTCTTGTTGTGGGGATACATTTTGAGGGTTCTCTTGTTGCTCATTTCCAACATTATCAAGATTTTCAAGTGTTTAAAGAGGTCTTTGCTGTCTCTTTTGTAGTCGAAGATTATTTTCTGAATCTAACATCAAAATAATTAAAAAATTTAAATCAATTCAAAAAACCCTACTCAATCGAAATTGAAACAAAAATAATTTAAAAAAATTCTTACTTGTTCGATGGCGTGGCATGCTTGCAAAATGATCAATAGGGCAATAAAATTCAATTACAACAAGAACCCGCTCAGGTTTTGGCATTTCTTTTCCTCTTCTCTCCTCCAAACTCGATTTTGGCATGAAGAAAATTAGTCAAAACATGGGTTTTTAAAAAATGTCTATGACAGTCAAAACACGTACGCATTTTGAAGAACTTATGTTTTTTTTTTGTGGCTTGGAAATTGCTCGGTTTTGCTAAGCCCAATTTTTCAAATTTTGAATAACCTGAGCGGGTTATGAATTTTTTTATTTTTTTAAAGTAGGTGGCCACTTTTTTGTACACCATCTTGGTGCACTTACCCCTAGGTGGGAGGAGTAAATACAGAAAAGATGGAAGGGTTGAAAATGCCAACCTTTATAGGTCCATAAATCATGATAAAACAAAGATAAGGGATGAGTGTAAGTGGAACCCATGTTTAAATTAAATTTTGATGGAGCTTCCAGGGGAAACCTAGGTAAGGTTCGATTAGGATGTGTGATTCATAATAGAAAAGGAATTGATATAGAATATCTTTCTAATCCCCATGATAATACCACCAACAATTTAGTAGAACAACAGGCCTTGATTGAAGGTTTGAAACTATGCAAAGATCTGAAAGCTGAGAAATTGGATATTGAGGGAGATTTTTCCATTTTTATTAGTGGACTTAGAAAAGGTATTACACCCAACTAGAAACTAAAATCTTGGTTATCCATTGCTTTGAACCTTTTAGCCTCATTTGCTAATGTCACCTTCAATCATATCTTTCGTGAAGGAAATAAGAGGGCTGATGAATTGGCTAAGATAGGGCCATAATGGGATAAATTCCAAAATACTAGATATATCATTAACATGGTTATCCTTTCCTATGATGCATAACTGATTTATGTTTCTATGTTGTTATTTTGCCACCCTTATTTCCTTATTCATACAATATATAGCTATAGGCTTATAGACCTTATGCAAACTCATTAAGATATATAGTTTATTAAATTATATCATAGTTTATACTCTGACTTATCAAAATATTATGATATGATTAATGGTTGGTATGCATTAAGAAACTGGTTTTGTCTTAATCTATGACTTACTTCGGCTTGCATTTAATATTTAGCTTCTTAAACTCTATGTGATGGATGCCTTACAAGCTAAAGTATCGCTAACTAAATCTCTAGTTCTCCAAAGTATTGCTAATAAGGTTCTTGTGACAATTTTTTTTTTGGAAACTTTTGTATTTTAGAAGCCTTTCTACAACCTTATTCTTTTAAAACCTATGTGGCCAATGTAATGAATTTATTTAAATAGTTATTCTCGATTGACACTTCTTGTGGCACTTTCTTTTAAGTTCTCTATTTGGTTCATCTCAATTGATGTAGAGCTATTTATCAGATATTTCATTTAATCAAGGATTTCATTATTCAATCCTAATATTTTGAAAGTATTAACACAATTTATAGTGTCTTAGTTCAAAGATAGGTTTGTTGGGCAAATTTAACTCTTTTCACATGCGTCAAGATCAATTACCAACTTGATTGTCATAGCATGTAGCTCATAATGGGTTTATTATATGAAGCATGGTGCACAACATAGTGATTATGCAAATTTACTTAATCAAAACAAAGTTTTTGTACAAGGTTTCAGGTCCTTTCAAAACCTATTTTTACTTAATCAAAACATAGTTATTATGCAAATTTATCATGTACTATCCTAGAAAATAAATAATGTTGTCACATTTATATATGGTGAAACAATCTTACATTTTTCCATAACCCACACGAGTTGATGTTACATGCTTTTAAGTGTCACTATGAAGGTATTCATTAGGCACATGGAAGTCAACTTATTATGCATTGTATACAATCAAGCAATTTGTTGAGAACAATGATGATTATGGTGCCACATTAGTTAGACAACCAATCTTTTTATTACATGAGGGCAACCACTTCAATGTCACCTTTGCACATGACATTAACATGATAAAATGAAGTGAAATAGATTTTGATGATATTTATAACTAGAAGATATTTTTCATGGCAAGTCAAATTGTGATATTGCTGTTAAGATTCATCTGTGTAGTTTTTGAGTCAAACTCATTGACCCAAGTTTCATGAGTAGTCATTCACAAGATTCCATGTATCATGAGAATGAAAGGAACACTTAACACTCATTGCATCTAAGTGATGCTTAAAGAGGTGAAGCGCCAAGTAACAACAAAATATTAGCACACAAACCCAACAATAAGACACAAGAACACTAAATCATTATGAAGCATGTGCACCTTCTTGATGTAAGATCTTGATTATAATATTAATAATATTTTAAAAAAAAACTTTTATCCAACATTACCTTGTCAAAAAAAATTTCAGATTTTTGACTCTCAAAATATCTTCATAATTCATATATGTATCACTATTGATTGAGCACCTCATAATATGATAATGAACATTCATATGCTTAATATCAAAGGAAACTGAAAATACACACAGAATTCATAAAGACTTTACTAAAACCTAAGTTAAATACAAATTGATTTTCAAATAAATACTGCAGCAAAAGTAATGTAGTGAAAACAACAAATACATACAAAATTAATAATGAATTCTTTAAAATCAAAATTAAATACAAATTGATTTTCAAATAAATACTACAACAAATGCAATATATTGAAAACAACAAATACACACAGAATTTATAATAAAATCATAGGCATTTATAGACCATCTTTCATAGGCACTTATAGAAAAAATAATTATATTATAATAATATTAGATTAAATTTTATTTAATAAAAATATTATATAATTATGTATTAATTTATTTGATGTGTTATGCGCCCTGTTAGTGCTACTAGCTAATATATACTCTATATTTAAAATATGCTGAGATGTATCGAGGCATTTAATTTTTTCATCATTCACCTTTAATAAAAATTAAAATTGAAAAAATTAAAGGCCTCGATACATCTCGGCATATTTTAAATATAGAATATATATTAGCTAGTAATAAAATTATAAGCATTTATAGGCCATCTTTCATAGGCACTTATACCCTTTCCTAATTCATTTTTTTGTCTCTCTTTTTCAATCTTCTTTCCACTTTATTTGATTTCTTCTCTATCTACAACTCTGTATCTTTCATCTTTTTTTTCTAAATTTAATTCAATGACAGATTTTTTTAATTTTTTTTTACACATTACCAAGAACAAGCTTCTCCCTCTAAATCACAACTTGTCTTCCATTCTTCCCACTCACCTCCCATTCTCTGCTGCCTTCAATTATTAATAAACCACCATTAAATAAACCCCAAACAACACGTTGAAAAAGAAAAAGAAATTTCTCCAACGAAGAATGCCTTTCATCTTCCAATTTATGGCATTTAAATCTCCTTTAGTTTATTCGTCAATTTTACATTTCATAAGCTTGTACAATCATTCAAATCCTTTTGTTCATCTATTTTAAACTTTTTGTCCAACTCTATTACTTAACTAAAGAAAGTCTTCTCTGATTTTGAATGGAATTATAAAAAGGTTAAATATCAATTATAAACTTTATAATTGTCTAGCCAATAAATTAAATAATCAGATTACTATTTTTATAGCTTTTATTCTAATAACCTCCTCCAGTTTCTCTTAAAAGGAATTTGGTGGAGCATTCACATTTCTTGAGAAATTTAAAATTTCCTAAATTGAAATATTAATTTCTTTCAAAGTGTGAAGAATTTTTTGAAAAAACATCACCAATGTGATGGAGACACCTTTAATATTATCTTGCCTAGAAGCATTTTTCCTAGCCTTTCCCAATTTTGGAGAATTTTTTTTTAAAGAAGTTTTCTAACAGAAAAAACCGCAAAAATTCCAATCTTGCAATTTGAACAAAAGAAATGATTTATAATGTTCAAAAATGCAAAAACAACAAATAAAATATATATTAACAGATACAAAATAAACTAAAAACACTTTTTTAATGTTGAGTCCATTTAGATGCTCATGCATGAGGTGGTGTCATTCTTCTCTACCACACCAGCTTTCTCACAAGATAGTTATTCTCACTTCTCTTCCTTACATGTTGCTCCTAACAATTTTGCACTTAACATGATGCAAGATAATTATATTTGAGCTATCAACATTCTCCTTTTCACTTAATTTTAAATTTATCATGTAAGTTTTTTTTAACATGGTCCCATGTTAAACTAAACTATTTTCCCTGTGTATTAAAGCTTTGCTTTCCCTCTATAAAATTGTAACCACGATGTGAGATCAATAATATCCACTAGGAGATCAATTCAGCAGATCAAGTTTCGATGCATTAAACTATGTAAATTTTAATCGATTCATTCAATATATGAGCATTGCTTTACATTATTTTTCTTCTTAGTTTTAAGCAAGTTTGAAAAATCTTGAGAAGAAATGGTAAATATTAAAAATTGGGAAACGTGTGAGCCAATAGATCTAACTGCATAATACTGCAAAAAAAGTTTCATAATACCATATAACAAGATCCAAAAATTTGAATTCCAAAAGTGCAATGGTTGTATCATCATTCATCTGACACACTTTGCCATCAACTTTTGGGATTAATAGGAAATTTGTTGCACAAGAGAAGACATAGAATTCCAATATATCTTTCTATGAATCACATCTTACTCATGAATGTTAGGAATAAGGTGTCTCAACCTTGGATAATTCCTATTCTTATTATTTGTTTTGTAAATGTATTTTTTGCAAATAATGTAATTAAGTGTGAGTGTACATGTCTAGTTGGCATGTTGATGTGTCACTCCACTTGATGTATTAGCATCTTGTGTGTAAGGAGATCATGACTGAAATGGTCATGACGGATTCCTATGATGCGTAAGAACTATTTAAGGAATGTGCTATGACAGGTGTAAGAGCATCTTATGACTTGGGCCTATTTGGGTGCCCAAGAAGAAGTGGTTGGTGCGTGTAAGAGAATATGTCAAAAATAGGTTGGTATGACAGATTCTCTTACACTTCTCCTATGACCGTTATTTTTGGCGGATTATATGACAAGCTGTCATAGTCTATTCTAGGGATGGATGCCTATTCTTGGGATTGCATGTAACAATAGTGTACATGTGGCTTTGTGCATGGGTCTTGGTGGTTGTGCCTATTTTTTGGTCCAGAGGAGTCTATATATATGATTCTACTCCTATGGGAGAGATATAACAAAAATTTAAGTCTTGTTGGCTTTGTCTCTCATTTCCTGAAAGAACTTGCATTGCAAGTGTATTGTAATCTTTGTGTTGAAGATAATACATTGTGCAGGTTTTGGAGTGCTGGGGTTTTTTACCGAAAGGTTTTCCCCAGGGTATATCATTGTGTCATTCTCTATTTTTCTGTATGCATGGTATGTGGTTGCAGTATCTTTGTTAAAGTAGTTAACGAATCTGAAATTGTAAGGATTTATAAGAATTTGCACAATACTCTCCTATAGAGATTAGCGTAGGAAGCTATTTCCGCACCTGAGTTTCCTTACAAGTGGTATCAGAGCTTGATCAACTTTTGATCCTAGTTGTTGGGTAGGGTTTTTTGAGCTAATCTCAAGTTTGAGTGGGAGTTTTTTGTAGAGCATTCTGAATCTTATTTGCAGATTGAGATGGAAAGTTCATCATATGGAAGAATGGAGGTGGAGAAATTTAATGGCACTAATTTTGAGTTGTGGAAACTCAAGATGGAAGACATGTTGGAAGATCATGACCTATGGGAAGTGACTTCAAGTGCTACAAGACCAGCAACTATAGCTCAAGCAAATTGGGATATCAAAGACCGTAAAGCTAAGGGTCTCATAAGACTCTGTTTAACTAATGCAGTCCTTCTAAATGTTCTAGATGAGAAAACCATAAATAGTTTGTGGGAAAGACTTGCGGCCGTGTATCAGGCCAAATCTCTAGTGAACAAGTTGTTCCTGAGGAAGAAGTTGTACTCTCTACGAATGGAGGAAGGTGGATCCTTAACAGATCATTTAAATGCATTTAATCTACTGGCTGCACAATTGACATCAGCTGGTGTCAAGTTAGAGGAGGAGGATCGTTGCTACACACTTTTGTGTTCTTTACCGGATTCATTGGACCATCTTGTGATGGCTCTCAGAAGCACTTTAGTCACTTTCAAAATGGATAATGCGGTGTCTTCGCTGCTATTAGAGGAGATGCGGAGAAAGGCTTCCATTTCAAAAAAAGAAGCCCTTGCTATTCGTGGGAGATCCACTGAAAGAGGGAAGAAAAATGACAATAAGTCTGACAATAAGGGTAGATCCAAATCCCATGGGAAGTCAAAGACTTCCAATAAGTCCAAGGCAAAATGTTGGAACTATGATAAATCTGGGCACTTCCGTCAAGACTACAAAGAGCCGAAGAAGAAGAAGAAAGGTTCAGATTCAGCTTCAAAAAGATCTCAAGAAGATGGCAATGCATTCATCGCAGCTTTGGCAGCCCATTGATCTGATGATGTGTGGTTGGTTGACTCGGGTGCATCTTTTCACATGACCTCTCATCGAAACTAGTTCTCAAAATATGAAGAGTTCGATGGTGGAAAGGTGTACTTGGGTGATGATTCTCACCTAAAGATAGTTGGATGCGGAAGGGTCACTATCAAATTTCCTGATGGACAAGTAAAGGGAGTCAACGGAGTTATGCACATTCCAGGTTTGGCATGAAACCTATTATCTGTAAGTATGCTGAATGATGTAGGTGTGCAAGTTGTTTTTTCGAAAGAAGGATGCAAGATGATGAGAGGATCGATAGTGCTTGCAAGGGGTACTAGGAGAGGTACCTTATTTCAGCTAGATGCATGTATTCCTCTATGTAATAGTTCTTCATCCTCACCATCTGAACAAGTAGTGAAGAAGTCTGTGGCTATTGGTTCTGATGGTAGTGCAAATACTTTGGAAGGTAAGCTTCCTGCAGAAAAGACAATGTTGTGGCATATGAGATTTGGCCACATTGGTGAAAAGGGTCTCAGAACCCTGAAAAATAAAAATCTCGTTGAGGGGTTAAATGATTGCAATCTTGAGTTTGACTTCTGCGAGCATTGTTTCTATGGTAAACAAAATCATGTTCAGTTTTACTCTAGTTCTCACAAATCTTCTGATGTTTTGGATCTTATTCATTCTGATGTATTTGGTCCTGTAAAAGTTCCTTCAATCTCCAAATTTGTATTTTTTGTATCTTTCATAGATGATTACAGTAGAAGGACATGGATTTATTTCCTTAAAAGTAAGACACAAGTCTTTAGTCAGTTCAAGGAATTTAAAGCTCTTGTAGAGAATCAGACAAGTAAGAAGATTAAGTGTGTGAGAACTGACAATGGTGGTGAGTTTTGCTCAGTAGAGTTTGAACAGTTCTGTAAAGAATAAGGTATCGAGAGGCATAAGACAACTCCTTATACCCCATAGCAAAATGGAGTTGCAAAGAGAATGAACAGGACACTGATGGAGAAGGCTAGGAGTATGCTTAGTGGAGCTGGTTTAGAACAAAGGTTTTGGGCCGAAGCTGTGGCCACTGCTTGCTATCTGGTTAACAGATCTCCTACATCAGCCCTTGTTGGTAAGACACCCATGGAGGTGTGGTCTAGTAAGAAGCCTTCAATTAGACATCTTCATGTTTTTGGTTGTGAAGCTTATGCACATGTTCCAAAGGAGAAAAGATCTAAGTTGGAAAACAAAGCTGTTAAATGTATTTTCATCGGATACAGTGCTGGTGTGAAAGGATACAAGCTTTGGGATCCTGTGACTAGTAAGGTGTTGTATAGTAGAAATGTTATTTTCAGAGAGCTAACATCTTCTCCTATTGTGCTACAACTAGATGAAAAATAAAAGGAAAAGAATGTTGTTCAGTTGCCTCCTACCCCTGAGAAGACTGAACAGAGAGACCATGTTGGGCCTAATGATGAGGAGAGCTCTAGCAGCTCTGATAGTTTAGAAGAAGAGGAAGAACAACCTCAACCGCAGCGCTTGAGGAGATCCATGAGAGAAAGAAAGCAACCAAAAAGGTTTGGTTATTCTATGTTAGATTCCAGTTGTGCCTTTGCTTTGATTACTAACACTGATGAGCTTTGGGCATGGAAGATGCAGGTTCCTGGATTGAGGCTATGGATGATGAGATGGCTTCATTGGAGAAAAAAAAACTTGGGACCTTGTACCTTTGCCTAAAGGGAGAAAATCTGTTGGCTGTAAATGGGTGTTCAAGAAGAAATTCTGTGCAGATGCCAGTGTTGAAAGGTATAAAGCTAGATTGGTTGCAAAGGGGTATTCACAGGTAGAGGGAATAGATTATGGTGAAATATTCTCTCCTGTTGCAAAGTTGACATCCATTAGATTTCTGTTATCTCTTGCTGCATCATATGATTTAGAGATAGAACAGATGGATGTGAAGACAACTTTCCTTCATGGTGATTTGGAGGAAGAGATTTATATGTCACAGCCTAAGCACTACATTGTTAAAGGTAAAGAATCCTTAGTTTGCAGATTAAAGAAATCTCTATATGGTTTGAAGCAATCTCCTAGGATGTGGTACGTTAAGTTTTATGCCTTTGTGTTGTCAATTGGATTTGTAAGATCAAAATCAGATCATTATGTTTATTTCAGAGTTGAAAATGATCACCTTCTTATTGTTGCATTATATGTTGATGATATGTTGTTGTTTGGGAAGGGTAAGGGTATGATTTCTATTTTTAAATCTTAGTTGTCAGCATAGTTTGAGATGAAAGATCTTGGGGTAGCTAGGTACATCTTGGGTATGGAAATCAATAGAGATAGGTCTAACAGAAAACTTTGGTTGAGTCAGAGTAGGTATGTGAAGTCTGTGTTGGACAGGTTCAGCATGGCAGATTGTAGACCACTATGTGTTCCTATTTCTATGGGAACAAAGTTATCTGTAGATGATTGTCCAAAATCTCCTAGTGAGGTGGAGGACATGAGTAGAGTACCTTATGCTAGTGCAGTTGGCAATCTTATGTATGCTATGGTCTGTACTAGACCAGACATTGCCCAAGCAGTGGGAGTCCTGAGTCAGTTTATGGCTAATTCTAGATGGGTACATTGGGATGTAGTTAAGCGAGTATTTAGATATTTGAGGGGTACATCAGATTACTCCATATGTTATCATGGCAACTCTTCTATATCTTCGCATTCAGTTTGTATTCATGGGTTTGTGGATTCATATTGGGTAGGTGATATTGACAGCAGGAGATCCACCAGTGCTTATGTGTTCACTATGTTTGGTGGTGCCATTAGTTGGATGAGTAAGCGACAACCTGTGGTTGCTTTGTCCACTATAGAAGCTGAGTACATGGCTGCTACTCATGCTTGTAAGGAATCCATTTGGCTTAGAAGATTGTGTTCTGATGTTGGTGTTGATGTAGAATAGATTACTATTTGGTGTGACAGTCAGAGTGCTATTTTCTTTGAAAAGAATCCAACTTTCCATGCCAGAATGAACCACATTGATGTGCAGTTTCACTTTGTGAGAGATATGGTGGAAGATGGAAAGGTAAATTTGGAGAAGGTAGATATTGTGAAGAATTTTGCAGATGCATTAACGAAACTAGTGGGCACTGAGAAGTTCAGATGGTGTTCAGAGTCTATGGGCCTTTTGGCCTATAGCGGTTAAAGTTCCTGTTATGTTCCTGTTGCTCTTACAAGGTGTTTGACAAGTGGGAGAATGTTAGGAATAAGGTGTCTCAACTTTGGATAATTTCTATTCTAGTTATTATTTGTTTTGTAAATGTATTTTTTGCAAATAATGTAATTAAGTGTGAGTGTACATGTCTAGTTGGCATGTTGATGTGTCACTCCACTTGATGTATCGGCATCTTGTGCGTAAGGATATCATGACTGAAACGGTCATGATGAATTCCTATGACGCGTAAGAACTATTTAAGGAATGTGCTATGACAGGTGTAAGAGCATCTTATGACTTGGGCCTATTTGGGCACCCAAGAAGAAGTGGTTGGTGTGTGTAAGAGAATATGCCAAAAATAGGTTGGTATGATAGATTCTCTTACACTTCTCTTGTGATCGTTATTTTTGGTGGATTCTATGACAAGCTGTCATAGTCTATTCTAGGGATGGATGCCTATTCTTGGGATTGCATGTAACAACTATGTACATGTGGCTTTGTGCATGGGTCTTGGTGGTTGTGCCTATTTTTGGGTCCAGAGGAGTCTATATATATGATGCTGCTCCTATGGGAGAGATATAACAAAAATTTAAGTCTTGTTGGCTTTGTCTCTCATTTCCTGAAAGAACTTGCATTGCAAGTGTATTGTAATCTTTGTGTTGAAGATAATACATTGTGCAGGTTTTGGAGTGCTGGGGTTTTTTACCGAAAGGTTTTCCCTAGGGTATATCATTGTGTCATTCTCTATTTTTCTGTATGCATGGTATGTGGTTGCAATATCTTTGTTAAAGTAGTTAACAAATCTGAAATTGTAAGGATTTATAAGAATTTGCACAATACTCTCCTATAGAGATTAGTGTAGGAAGTTGTTTTTGCACCTAAGTTTCCTTACAATGAAGATATACTACTATCAAACATATGTGAAATATGTAAAACAATAGATTCTGGAAAAAGCTCCAAATTTATGAAGCTTGACTATACCTAAAAGAAGAAGAAAATACTGACAAAGAAACATGTAGATATATCAGAAATCCATTCAATAATTGAAATGTTACAATTGAAAGTGTTAGGAATGAATGTTGAATATATCCTAAGGAGTATTGTCATCCATTCTATAGCAGTTGTTGTTGCATTCATGACTGTGATTGTCATTGATGTCAACACAGTGATCTACTAGAGATTAGTAGAGGAGCAACCAGTTTTTGGATTAGTGCACGTGGGATATTGAAGATAGAGCTATGCAATGTTCAGGATTTACTCTTTGTTATGTCATATGTTGATGGTTAAGAGCACAGATAGTAATTCATTTATTCATGGAAGTTATGAGCATTTTGGTGGAAGCAGTATTTAGGCAGTGTTCCTGAGTAGCAGTTTGTGGAAATCAGATGATATCTCCTAATTGGGATGGAAGCTAGTTTTGCGTAGTTAGAGAGAATTTGAAGACATATTGATAGTGACATGGATAACTACGCAAACTTTGAGGTCACACGAGTGAAGAATTATTCTAATTGGAAGCCGTCAGTTTTATGTAATTTTGATGTAACGTGTGGAAACTTTTATCTTGTAATTGGATGCCGAATCATTTGTAATTACTTGAGTGTGGTATAAAAGGAAGGAATTTTTTTCCTTGCTATAACATTGTTGGAATATAGTTGTGAAAGTGAATTTGTGAAGGAAGACATGCGAGGTACAAAGATCTAAAATTGGGATCTGGTGTAGCAGTGAGTGCGGTTTGGCACAGTCAGAGAAGAGGTAACCTATTGTTGAGATCAGTAATGATTTGATATTATCCTATTGAATAATCTAGAGATTAGTTGGATAGTGTGTTCAGTGATCTTTCCATTGAAGCTATCTGGGCAATGGGTCCTTCTGTCTTCCATAACTCCTAATAGGGTTAGAATATTTTAGCAGGGATTCAAAATCTCTTAATAGGGATTCATATGTACTGAATGTATTTCATAAGACTCCTAACAGAGTCCATCCTTTCACAAGGAATATTCATATTAGTGCATCTTTTATGGGCATCATTCCCACCGGGGTTTACTCTTTGATCAAGAGGTTCCCTAGTCAACATATCTTGTGTTATTGTGTATGAATATCTTTCTATGGTTTCTAATTACATTGCTTACATGGTTATATGATGTTGAAGTTGATAAAAGTTATAATTATCTAATAACTGATTCACCCCCCCCCCCCCCCCCACCCCTCCCCTCTTAGTTATCTTGGTGGACTTTACTTTCTAACAATTGGTATCAGAGTGGTAGGTCCTTGAAAGAAAATTTTAACAACTTAAGGAGATCCATGACAAATTTTAGGAAAGAAAGCCCTAAGTTTGATGGAGTAAATTTTGACAGCTGGAAAGAAAAGATGAAGACACATCTACTGTGTTTAGGACCAGGTTATTGGTTGATTACTAAGAATGAGAAGACTATCATTAATGAAAATTATATTAAAAAATGCAGTAATAATGAGAGAGATCTATTCATGTGTAACATACTTTCCAGAGAAGCACTTTTGTCAGCCCTTCCAGAGATTGAGTACAGTCAGGTAAAATGTTTGATAACATCTCATGAAATTTGGAAAACTTTACACTCTACTTTTGAAGGTGATGAACATGCAAAGAAAGTTAGATTACATAATTGGATATGTGCATTTGAAGATATAAGAATGATGGAAGATGAATCTGTTAGAAGCTATATTGGTAGAATGTCAAAAATTGTTGCAGACATAAAATCTTGTGGAGGAACAAAGACAAAGAATGAAGTGATATGGAAAATTCTGAAGACATTGACTCTTGCATTTAAGAAGACAACACAGATGATTGAACAAGTTATACCTTGTACTTTGAACTTTACAAGAGAGACTCTTCTTGGAAGATTGGAAGCAAGAAAAATGAACCTGAGGTTATCAGGAGACTTGCCTAGAATGGAGACAGCATTCAGTGCTCTTAGTGTTCACCCTACTTTGTCAAGAAGCACCAGTGTGAGTGGAGATTATGCTGGCAGTAGCAGATCTAGAAATGAAGAAGATAGGAAGATTGAAGAAGGTATTGCCTTGCTTGTTAAGAGAGAACCAGATGGTAATAAAATTTTTAAATGTTGGACTTGTCAAGAATTTGGTCATTTTGCATCTAAATGCCCTAAGAGAGTTAAAAAGTACATAAACAATTTCAAGCCTAGAAGACCTAAGGAATGTTATTATTCAAATGATGAAGAACTTGAAGCTAGTATAGAGAGAACCCTAAGTGAAAGTGATATTGAGAATAATGATGACATAGGATTTGTAGCAATCAAAGAAGAAAATCCTGAAATAGATGTTAAGGAAGAAAAAACCCTAGTTTCTCAAGTTGAAAAGAAATTTGATTGGATTATACACAGTGCTTGTTCACATCATATGACTGGAGGCATGAGAAAGTTCATAAAGTTTAACAATTATGATGGAGGAGTTGTTAGAGTTGGAAACAATGCACCTTGTTTGATTAAAGGTATAGGATCTATTACTCTTGATGGGAAGACTAAGACTGATGATGTTTACTTTGTGGATTGTTTGAAACATAATCTTTTGAGTGTTGGACAGTTAGTTGATAAGGGATATCAAGTTTGGTTTACTGAGAAAACTTGTGTGATAAAAGATAAAGATGGAAATTTGATTGGCACTGGATCTAGAACAAGAGGTAATGTATTTCAGTTCAATCCTACTGAGATGACATGTTTGATTACTAAGATTGATGATAGTTGGTTATGGTATAGAATATTTTGTCATATAAATTTTGATAACATTGTGAAAGTAAGTACTACACTTACAGTAAGAGATTTGCCTAGAATTATGAAGCCTACTAACATGATTTGCAAGGAATGTGTGATGGTTAAACAAAAGAGAAGTTCATTTCCCAGTAGAAGTTTACATCTGCAGTGAAGTCAGAGATTGTTCATACAGACTTCAGCGGTCCTACCAGGACTAAAGGATTCTAAGGAGAAAGGTATTTTATGATTCTTGTTGATGATTTTACAAGAATGATGTGGATTGCATTTCTTAAAGAAAATTCTGAAGCATTTGATAAGTTTAAGATCATTAAGAATAAAGTTGAGAATGGATCTAGAATGAAGATTAAATGTTTGAGATCTGATAGAGGTGGAGAATTTACTTCTAGAAAGTGTAACACCTTTTGTGAAGTGAATGGTATTAAGAGACAATTTTCAGCCCCTAGGACACCTAGACAAAATGGTATTGCAGAAAGAAGAAATAGATCAATGACTGAAGCAACAAGAGCTATGTTATTTGAGAATGATTTGGCGAAGATATTCTAGAGAGAACCAGTAAACACAACAGTGTATACAATGAACAGAGTACAAATTAGAGCAGATACAGACAAGACACCTTATGAATTATGGGTTGGACATGCACCCTTAGTTAAGTATTTTAGAATTTTTGGAAGAAAATGTTATATAAAGAGAGATGATGATATTGGAAAATTTGATCCTAGAAGTGATGAAGGTATATTTCTTGGATATTCTTTGAAGAGAAAAGCTTATAGATGTTACAATAAGAGAACTAAGACTATTGTTGAGAGTGCAAATGTTAAAGTTGATGAAAAGTTCAAAATTCAGGAAAGAATGCTAGATTATGAATCAGATGAAGGAACTCAGCCTAGACCTAACATTGAAACCAATGAATTTTTCTATGAAACTGACAGTGAATTGTTGAATGAAAGCCATAGTGAAATCATTGAAGAACCGACACCTGAAGTGAGATCTGAGACATTGACACCTAAAAGGAATTTATCAAGGAATCATCCCGTTGAGTAGATTATTGGAAGCATAGATACAGGAGTTCTAACTCAAAATAAGGTACAAGAATAGTTATGTTGATTTCTCAAATTGAACCTAAATCTACTAGTGAAGCTTGTGAAGATGAACATTGGATTAAAGTTATGAAAGAAGAACTAGATCAGATTGAAAATAATAAGACATGGGAATTGGTCCCTAGACCTAAAGATAAGAATGTTATAGGAACTAAATGAGTATTTAGAAACAAGATGAATGAAAAAGGAAGTAGTAAGGAACAAAGAAAGATTGGTATGTAAGGGATACTCACAGCAAGAAGGAATTGACTATGAAGAAACTTTTGCACTAGTAGCAAGAGTTGAAGTAGTAAGAATGTTTTTGGCCTATGCAGCTTACAAGAAATTCAAAGTATATCAGATGGATGTGAAGCCAACATTTCTGAATGGTGAATTGGAAGAAGAAGTCTACATTGAGCAGCCTGAAGGTTTTCCTTTGACCCAATAAGGAGACATGGTATGTAAACTGAAGAAAGCTTTATATGGACTAAAACAAGCACTGAGAACTTGGTATGCAAGATTGGATAAGTATTTGTTAAAATGGGGATTTACAAAAGGAATAACTGATAGCAACCTGTACACAAAAGAAATTGAAAATGGTTTGTTGGTTGTAGTTATTTTTGTTGATGACATTATTTTTGGAGGAGAAGATGAAGCTAGTGATAAATTTTCTGATGAAATGAAGATTGAATTTGAAATGAGTATGATTGGTGAAATGAAATACTTTTTGGGATTACAAATAAAACAAAACAATGATGGTATCTTTGTAAGTCAGACAAAGTACCTGAATGATTTATTAAAGAGATTTGGAATGGAGAATTGTAAACCAGTTGGAACACCTATGGTAACTGGACATAAATTATCTAGCACATATGAAACTCCTACAGTTGAACATAAAAAGTAAAGATCTATGATTGGAGGATTGCAGTACTTGACACATACAAGACCTAATATAGCACATTCAGTTGGAATTGTAGCAATATTTCAAGCTGAACCTAGAGAATCACATTATGTAGCAGTGAAGAGGATACTGAGATATTTAAGAGGCACAATGGACTATGGATTGTGGTATGAAAAATATGATGATTTTACCCTATGTGCATATACAGATGCTAATTGGGGAGGCAATATTGATGATAAAAAGAGCACTTGTGGTGGAGCATTTTTCCTTGGAGGAAGATTGGTTTCTTGGCTAAGCAAGAAGCATAATTGTATTTCACAAAGCACAACAGAAGAAGAATATGTAGCAGAAGCATAATATGTAGTAGCAGCAAATAATTGTAACCATATAATTTGGATGAAGCAAATGCTGAAGGATATTGGAATAAAATTTGTTGAGCCTATTGTTATACATTGTGATAACACTAGCACATTTAGTATGTCTAAGAACCCTATATTACATTCTAAGACAAAGCATATAGAGATTAAGTATCATGTAGTAAGAGAGAAAGTTGTTGAGAAAGAAGTTAGACTTGAGTACATAAGCACAAAGGAGGAGATAGAAGACATATTTACAAAGCCTTTGCCTAAGGATACATTTGAGTATCTGAGAGGTATGCTTGGGGTTATGCCCTAGCCTACTTTTGAGAAGTGATGCAGATTGTTGCATCCATCCAGTGGTATATGAGCCTTAGTTTTCTTTTGGACTGGATGTTGGTACTTCCTCTATGGGAGATTATGTGTATTTGAGCTGAGTCATAAGGACTCTAGTTAATGTATTTTCTGAAAAGTGTCTTTTGACATTGGAGTTGTTGTTGACATAATGATGAAATTTATGTCATTGATGTCAATGGGGGAGAAGTGTACATGAAAAAAGCCATTTGTACCATCTATTGGAGAGAACTGAATAGGAAAATGAAGCAAGATTTGATTGATAAAGAGGATTCAAAAGTATTTTTCAGACCAGTAATGTTGTAGTGTTGGATTTTTGGAACATTGGATGTTTTTTCATCTATGTTGCCATCAATTCCAATGGGGGAGATTGTTAGGAATGAATGTTGAATATATCCTAAGGAGTATTGGCAACCATTCTGTACCAGTTTTTGTTGCATTCATGACTGTGATTGTCATTGATGTCAACACAGTGATCTACTACAGATTAGCAGAGGAGCAGACAGTGTTTGGATTAGCACACATGGGATATTGAAGATAGAGTTGTGCGATGTTGAGGATTTACTCTTTTTTATGTCATATGTTGATGGTTAAGAGTGTAGATAGTAATTCATTTATTCATGGAAGTTATGAGAATTTTGGTGGAAGCAGTATTCAGGCAGTGTTTCTGAGTAGTGATTTCTAGAAATCGGATGATATCTCCTAATCAGGATGGAATCTAGTTTTGCAAAGTTAGAGATAAGTTGAAGACATATTGATAGTGATTTGGATAATAGTGCAAACTTTGAGGTCGCATGAGTGAAGAATTATTCTAATTGGAAGCCGACAGTTTTGTGTAATTTTGATGTAACATGTAGAAACTTTTATTTTGTAACTAGATGTCGACTCATTTGTAATTAATTGAGTGTGGTATAAAGGAAGGATTGTTTTTCCTTTTTTTAACATGGTTGGAATATAGTTGTGAAAGAGAATTTGTGAAGGAAGACATGGGAGGTACAAAGATCTGAAATTGAGATCTAGTGTAGCAGTGAGTGCGGTTTGGCATAGTCAAAGAAGAGGTAACATATTGTTGAGATCAGTAATGATTTGATATTATTCTATTGAATAATCTAGAGATCAGTTGGACAGTGTGTTAAGTGATCTTTGCATTGAAGTTATTTGGGCAGTGGGTCCTTCTGTCTTCCATAACTCCTAACAGGGTTACAATCTTTTAGCAGGGATTCAAAATCTCCTAACAGGGATTCATATGTACTGAATGTATTTCATAAGACTCCTAATAGATTCCATCCTTTCACAAGGAATATTCATATTAGTGCATCTTTTGTGGGCATCATTCCTACCGGGGTTTACTCTTTGATCAAGAGGTTCCCTAGTCAACATATCTTGTGTTATTGTGTTATTGTGTATGAATATCTTTCTATGGTTTTTAATTACATTTCTTACATGGTTATATGATGTTGAAGTTGATAAAAGTTATAATTATCTGATAACCGATTCAACCCCCCCCCCCCCCTCTCAGTTATCTTGGTGGACTTCACTTTCTAACAGAAAGAAATATTATATTGTTGGAAAAATGGGGATAGAAGAGAATGACAAGTGTACTATTTCAAAGTTAAAAATAGTAAAATATCTCATCTTTATAAATGAAGAAAGAAAAATATTTTATGTTTTATTATGAATTAAAAATTATTAAGATTATATATATACTATTTACACTTTTTATGTTTTTTTTAAACTAAATTATTTATGTTACATCAAGTATTTCATAATATTCTTGTTTTGAGATTTCTAAACAAAATGAGTAGCATTTAAAATTTTACATCTTTTCTTTTTTATATGTAAGTATATGAGATTTTTATTGCATGTAGCTCTTTTGGAAAAGCATGTGTAATAAATTTTTTTGTCGTCAACAATATCAAGCCTTGAGATACACCAATAAACCATTCATGCAAAAATAGATTCATGTACACAAACTGTTATTAGTAACAGCCATGTAAGATTATATTATTCAATTTAAAAGAACTCCAAATAGTCTACAATTGATAGAATAGCCAATGAAAATTTATCTAAAAAAGGTGCTACTTTTCTTTTGCATTTTAGTATTATCAATATTTAGAAATATGATATACACTTCAAAGAACAAAGAAACCCTCACATTTGAATGACTTGTAGATGTATATCCTCATAGTGTCAAATTCTTCAACCATGGAAATAAAAACTTTAGGATTGCATCAACTTTGTTGACGTATTTCTTTCTCCAATTGATTTTTATCAAGATCAATGATATTATCCCCCCAAATGCTATTCCATAAGACAATCCCAATGCTATTGCATACCATGGATATTTAGTGCCTTTCTTTCTTTTGTTAATTGGAAGTGGAGGAGAAGTAACAAACTGTGGCCAAGAACAATTTTTGGGTAGGGGACATCCCCATAAATTAGGATTCTCATAATAAGGTGATTCTCCAAATGTGCTCATATGTCATCCTTGTGGTACACTTCCTGAAAGATCTTTTTTTGATAGATTCAATGAACCTAAACAATTTAGAGATTCAAGCTCTGTAGGGACATGCCTTGAAAAATGATTCCTTGAAAGGTCTAATGATTTTAGCTGGTACATTTCTCCAAATTTTTTTGGAATGCTCCCATTCAAGTTGTTCATTGAAAGGTTTAGAAACCTTAGCCCCTTCAAATTCCCAAAATTAGAAGGAACATTTCCCTCCAATTCATTATTTGAGAGATCTATGAGTGTAAGAGTGGAAAGAACATATTGATAGTGGAGATATGTACCTTTTACAATCATATCCAATTCAATAGACAATACAAAACCATCTTGAGTTTCATTTTCCATTGCTTGTAGGAATACAATTGTGTGTGGAATTGAGCCTGAGATGTGATTGGAAGAAAGAAGCAAGATCTGGAGGTGCTTTAGTTGACTTATCTCCAATGGAATACTGTCTGTAAAATTGTTCTCCTTCATCACCAACACTCTTAACTCTGAAAGATTTCCAATTAATTTTGGTATCTCACCTCCAAAAGAATTGTTCCCAATGTCAAGAATTTGTAGATTTGAACAATTTTCTATTGAAGGGGGGAATGATCCATTCAAATTACTACTATGAACAACTAATAAATATAATTCACGTAGCTTACTAAGCTCATGTGGTAAGCTTCCCTCCAAACTATTATTTCCCAAGATTAGAACAACAAGAGAAGAGCAATTAGACAAGCTTGCAGGTATCACTCCAGTTATCTTGTTGTTTGCAAGATTTAACAACTGGAGTTTAGATAATTTGCCCAGGCTTGGAGGAATATTGCCACTAAAAAAGTTGTCATTGAGCAACAATATTTCCATACTAGAAGACCACATTGATGGGATGCACCCACTTAATCCATTTCTAGACACATCTAATTGTTCTAATTGCATCCATGTTGAAGTATTTGAGAACAAACTTCCTTCCAAATGATTTCCTAAAATATTTAGAATCCTTAATAGTGGACTAGTTTCCCATAGCCAAGAGGGAATTATGCCCAAAAGACTGGCGTTTGTAATTTCCAATCATTCAAGTGAGAATTGTGTTGAAATCCAAGATGGAAATTGGCCATCAATCCTACATGACATTAAAGATAGCCCAGATAAATCAAAGGATGGAATCCAAGTTGTACTAATATTTAGCACACAATTGGATAAACCCAAATCATTTAGTCTTGTAAGCTTGTGAAAGAAAGCTTCTGAAATCGACTGGTAATGGTTGAGTGACAGGTATAGACTATTTAAAGGAGGAAGTGATGAAGAAGAGGTAGTTTCATTGAAACAATTACCATCAGTAGCCAAGACAATGAGTGAGGAAAGTTGAGCAAATGAAGGGGGAATGGTCCCACTCAGTTGGTTATTTGTAATATCCAAATCCTCCAGTAAAGAGAGATTGCCCAAAGAATATGGAATGATACTGTTCCGCTGATTGTTATCAAGAATGAAATACCTCAACAAAGAGAGACTTCTAAGAGAAGACGGTATGCTTCTAATAAGCTAGTTATGAGTAAGGTCAAGGTAAGGTAAAGAAGAAAGATTGCCAAGGCAAGAAGGTATGCTCCCACTGAAGTGATTCCCTGAGAGATCAAGACGTGTGAGATGGGTGGGAAAGAAAATGGAGGGGGGAATCACCCCACTAAAACTATTATAACGTAAAACTAAAGATTCAATATAAGAGAGATTTCCAAGGCAGGAAGGTATGCTCCCACTGAAGTTGTTCTCTTGAAGATGAAGAAATTTAAGACAGGTGAGCAAACAAATGAAGGGGGGAATCATCCCACTTAAGCCATTAACATATAAATATAATGATTGAATATAAGAGAGGTTTCCCAAACAGGGGGAAGGACAATACCTGATACTCCAGATATTCTCAATGATGTGAGAAAAGGAAGTTGGCATAGGCTCTCAGAAATCACACCTTCCAAAGGATAAGTATTAGTGGTAGAGTAATAATAGGGTGTTACTATAACAAAAACAACATGGTTGGTGTGATTGTCGTAGGATATGCCTCTCCATTTGGTGTAGTAGTTTGTTTCATTCACCCATGAATTTAGAGAGCCCTCGATGTCATTCAAGGCCTCTTTGACATAGAGCAGAGCTTGGGATTCATGGGAATGACATCTATTGGACACTAAGGCCCCATTTGTTTGCTAGAATTCAGGTAAAATTGGTGGTGAGACTTTTGCTTTTCTACCAAATCCGTCATTTGGAACTTCAATATACAATTCGGGTTATGTGACTGAAAACCTAGTTTAGGCCCTAAAACAGATGACACTATCTTCCCACCCAAGAGGTGGAATTTGATTTCATATTCCGATTTTGGAAATTTCTGAACCAAATTTAATTATTCCATCGGGTCCATCATCTTTCAGCTTTCATTTTGGGGTTTTATTTGGCCGTCGGGTCCATCATCTTCTGGCTTTCATTTTGGGGTTTTATTTGGCCGTCGGGTCCGTGTCCATATTCATTTTTACAGACTCATTCAAGGGTTTCACGAGGCTCTCCATTCTCACAGTAGGGTTTAGAATTAGGTAAGTTTTCCACACACTTGTCATAATGAATACTTTGTGTTGTACAGAGCTTTGCCTTATGATTCGAATCAAATCTATATTTGATATTTATTTTCAATAGATATCTGTCTCAATTTATTTTATGTTCAGAGTCCTTATTCTCTCTATTTTCCTCTTGATCATTCCATTCCTTGATGCCCACTTCAAGAGAGGTTTTCCCCACACCCCCATTTCCATGAATGGCGACTGTGAGGACATTCTCATCAGAATCTATATTAAGCATTTTTATAACTTTACTCATGTGTTCTTCCATACCCATTAAGATTATCTTTGAAATTCTGAGTGGTTCATTTCTGATCTCTTGGAGTATTATATCTGAGGGATCTTCATCTAAGGGCTGGGGAAGAGCTTCCTCTAGTGGGGTCACATTTTGATCTAATATCTTGAATACATCCTGGACTATAAGCTTCACAATTTTTGCTGCAAACTTGAAAGACAAATGAGTTTGTAAAATAAGATATTGCCTGGTTTTTGTGTAAAAATTATTAATATGTGTTTATTGTAAAGGTTAAAAGCTCTCTTAGACCATTTCTAATTAGTTAAATTCTGTTTAAAATGAGAAATTTTAGAATTTGTGATGTTCAAAATCAAATAAGCAACTCCATAAAAGAAATTTTCTTACACATAAATAACACTTATGTTACTAAGGTAAGAGTATTTGGGCATAGTTCCAACTAGGTAAGATAATTGTACTTTCTAGGTATATATAGGGAAATTTTTTTGGGATTTTATGGTTCACGGAGTTGAATGATTTATTCTTCCTCTTATACCCTCCAATATGAGGGAGATGTCATGCCTCTTCAACATCTCTACCCCTTTGAAAGAGTCACAACTCATCCTCTTAATTGCTGGCTTGAAACTTAATTATATCTTATTCTAGGATTGCTGCGTTTTGAGATTCAACATAATCATTGCCCTTGTTGCCTTTTTAATAATGAAAAATGGAATTCACAAACTTAATCTTCTACTTCCGTAATCTTAATTTCTACCCTCTATATGTTAATTGCATCATTGCTCTCTATGAATCACTATTAATTAGTAATCATTTCTCCTCAATGTATGTTAACTTGGGTGATATAGATGTGCAATCGAATGTTCCCACAATCAGTCCAGTTTACTAGATTGATAATATTTACACTTATCACTCACGTATAAATAGAATTTCAGTGGTCAGCAACAAGTGATTCTATCTAGGAGTAATAGTTTTGCAAATCAACCCTATATACTCATACTTGAGTGCTCACATGATATGGAAACATCATTGATTAACAACATGTTATTCAAAATCAAACATCATGCGACTAGCAAGAAACTAGATGCAAGGACAATATAGAAGCAGGTTATTTAACCTCAAAGAACAGTCCTCACAAATCAGTGCTCACTAATATTATGATATTTCATGAATTTTATGAGGTAGATCATAAGGGCATCAAGCTTCAAATTAATCAATAATTCATATTGAGTTAAATTTATCACAAGATTTCCAAAATTCCTACACCTACAAGTTACCCTATCAGCGTCTTTACTTGTATGATTGATGCTTGAATTGATGTGATGATTCGATGGATTGATGACTTCCTTCCTTGTCAAGGCTTTGATTACCCTTTATATCCATTTCTTGAAGTAGTCATAATCATTCACATTTTATGCTTTACTTGTGTCTCAGAGTCATTTAATATGATTATGTATTACCACTTGTTAAGAAAATCATGTGAATAGTTTAATGTTGTAGACAGCTGATCTCAGTCAATTGTTATTTTTGTTTGATCTCGAGCTTGGGATTCAACTGTGTTTAGAATTTTCATGGAATATTTAAGAAACCTAATGTTGTCTTAAAAATGGAGCTTACAAAAAGAAAAGAAGAGTTTAATTCGTTACATGCCTATTGATCTCCAAAACTGTTCAATAGCCAACATGAGTTGCCTTTGTAATAGCGGTCCATCTAGACCAAGCTTTGTATAGCACAAAGTATTCATTATCACAAGTGTGTGGAATCTAGAATAATACTTTTCAATCCATCAAGAAATATTAAATAGTGAAGGCAATCAAAAATAATCTAGCAAATGCATCAAGCAATCAGTTCAGCTCAATAAAAAAGGATAGCATAGTGATACATAATCAGCTGTCTACAACATTAAATTATTCACATGATTTTCTTAACAAGTGGTGATACATAATCATATTAAATGACTCAGAGACACAAGTAACATTTTATGCTTTACTTATGTCTCTGAGTCATTTAATATGATTATGTATCACCACTTGTTAAGAAAATCGCTACTTTGTCCTTTTTTATTGAATTGAACTGATTGCTTCATGCATTTTCTAGATGATTATGCATTTGTCAGTGATGTAATGCAAGATCAAGTGAGGGGTTATCATTCCATGAAAATTATAAACACAATTGCATCCCAAGCTCAAGATCAAAAATAAATAACAATAAATTGAGATCAGTTGTCTGCAACATTAGACTATTCACATGATTTTCTTAACTATTATGGAATGATGTAACCCCTCACTTGATCTTGCATTACAAAACTGACAAATGCACAATCATTTTCTTAAAAACTATTGTTGTCTTAAAAATGGACCTTACAATAGCAGGTTTCTTATTTTTAAGACAACAACAGGTTACTTATTATACTTTTTTTTATTATAATCAGTGTTAACACCATTAAGTGTTAACCAATTCCTGCAACCAAACGGGGCCTTAATGGTGTTAACACTGAAGCAATGTTAACACTAAAGCAGTGTTAACACTGATTATCATTGTTAATAGTGTTAACACTAAAGAAGTGTTAACACTGATTATAATCAGTGTTAGCACCATGTTAACCCAATTCCTGCAAGCAAACAGGGCCTTAATGGTGTTAACACTGATTATAATCAATGTTAACCATTCTGTAATTGGCATCATGTTTGTACTAGTCTTCAAGTTTAAAGGACAAACTATTGGAAGAATGAAATGTTTAACTT
This sequence comes from Chamaecyparis obtusa, assembly GCA_027943335.1. Lineage (NCBI taxonomy): Eukaryota > Viridiplantae > Streptophyta > Pinopsida > Cupressales > Cupressaceae > Chamaecyparis > Chamaecyparis obtusa. The sequence continues at coordinate 188,636 of BSBK01004651.1, forward strand.
AATTGTAAGTTAATACTTAGACATAAGTAGAACCCTTATTCCATCATTAGCATAAGCAATAAATGCATGTGTACAAATATAGTCTAACAATATATCTAACCAGCCTACCTTCTGCATCTAATGACTAAGTACTACAATATTATGTACTTTTATACACTTTATCTTTGTTCTTCATACTGGATATCTCCTCACTCAAATCATTGTGTTTGTCCACATTTTAGGCCATTGATGGATCCTATTAAGAATATTGACATTCTAGGATGGGTAGCTATGGAGACCACATGCTCTTGTCTTCTCATAGCTCTTATTACTTGTCTTGTCATAGCCAGAGTAGTGGTAGCCCGAGAAGGTAGTGCACAAATGGGTAAACGGAAAAGAAAAGGAAATTATTTTTATAGAATGGTTATTCATTCCAATGATGTGGATTGTCATGATCAGATTCGCATGAGTAGGGGAGCCTTCTTTCATCTAGCTACTATCCTAAGGTTGAAAGGAACCTTGATAGATATGATACACTCGACATTAGAAGAACAACTTGTGATGTTCCTCCACACCCTTGGCCACAATCTGAGGAACTACAAGATTGCCCATAACTTTGGGCACTCAGGAGAGACAATCAGTTGATACTTCCACAAGGTGTTGAGGGAAATCTTAGCACTCCACAAGGATTTCTTTGTACCACCTAGTCCAAACACTCCTCTTGAAATTAGTGGGAATGAACATTTTGATCCATTCTTTAAGGTAATTCTTGTGTTGTTACAAATTTCTTGTATGGATTTTTATCCTTATCATATTATTGGTTGACCGTAGAATTGATGATTGTATCATATTGTATAGGATTGTGTTGGACCTATCGATGGAACCCATATACTAGTCACCGTCAATGTCAACATGCAGGGTAAATATCATGATAGAAAAAGTAACCTATTGCAAAATGTTATGGGTGTCTGTTCCTTCGATCATAAGTTTCAATAGTGCCTTGTTGGTTGGGAAGGGTCTTCTATGGATAGTCGTGTTCTAGCTTTAGCTCTGTCAAGAGAAGATCCTCTTGTTGTTCCCCCCGGTAAGCCAAATCATAGTTTAATATACTCAAGGGTACAATCAATGTTTCAAGTTTTAATAATATACTTTATTTATGTAGGAAAATATTTTCTAGTGTATGTTGGATATCCCAATGCACCTAGATTTCTTGCTCCTTATCGGTGTACATGCTACCACCTGAAGGAGTTTTCAAGAGAGAATCCAATAAACTCTCAACAAGAGTTGTTCAACCATTGACACTCCTCTCTTAGAAACTCAGTAGAGCATACATTTGGTATTCTCAAGCAGTGTTTTCCAATCTTGACGCATGCCATGTCTTATTCTATCATGACACAAGCCCATATTGTATTAGCATGTTGCATACTACACAACTACATTACGTTAGAGGATGGCATTCCATCAGAAATTGGCACTGAAGAGGAAGATGAACGTGATGGGATAGATGTACCAATGCTGGAGACATATGGGTTGTCTTAGCGTGATAGAGATGAGTGGGCACAGTTTCGAGATGATATAGCAAGTAGAATATGGGAAGAGTATAGATCCTGAGAATAGTTGTTCTTTTATGAGTCAAGACTACATGATGGTTTCTTTTTTCTTATGTTTTTCTCTGTAAGTATTGGACTTCTATGGGTTAATGTGTTTTATTTGAGTAAACTCATGTATGTAGATACTTTGATATACATGATGGTTTCTTTTTTCTTCTATTTTTCTCTGCAAGTATTGGACTTGTATGGGTCAATGTGTTTTATTTGAGTAAATTGATGTATGAAGATACTTTGATATAGTACATGATGGTTTCCTTTTTCTTCTATTTCTATCTAGAAGTATTGGACTTTTATGGGTTAATGTGTTTTATTTGAGTAAACTGATGTATGAAGATACTTTGATATACATGATGGTTTCCTTTTTCTTCTATTTCTATCTGGAAGTATCGAACTTGTATGGGTCAATGTGTTTTATTTGAGTAAACTGATGTATGAAGATACTTTGATAGACATGATGGTTTCCTTTTTCTTCTATTTCTATCTAGAAGTATTGGTCTTTTATGGGTCAATGTTTATACCATTAACAACAATATGTTTATACCATTAACAACAATATGTATACACAACATGGCGTACACAGAACTAAAGATGAGCATGGATGAAATTGGTAACACGAGCCAAATATCTTCTTCCTCAAAGAAGATAATGTGGACAAAGGAAATGGAACACAAGTTTCTAGACTTGCTCCTCAAGCAACTACAACTAGGAAGAAAAGGTGATGAAGGCTTCAAAAAAGAAGCGTGGACTACCATTGAGAGGAGGTTCAACACTGATATGAACCTTAGTCTATTAAAGGACAACTTAAAACATAAGCTGAAAACCTAGAGGCTTGCATATAGAGTGATGAAAGAGCTAAGAAATACAAGTGGTTTCCCTTGGAACGAGGTAACTCAGTGCATGGATGCTGAGGATAGCATGTGGGATGTGCTTCTGAAGGTAGGGTGATCTCTCTACTATTTTGATGGAAATAATATTACCTTCTTTTAAAGTTAATACTGCAAGAAAAAGAACCTAATCCATTTATTTATGCCAACATGTAGAGAAGAGAGTTCAAAAATGCCAAAGTGTATAAGAGGCAGCCCTTCCAATACTTCAATGAATTGGGTGCAATTGTGGGTAATGACATTGCTGAAGGTAATGCAGCTACGATGACTCTTGAGACTGAAGAAGGGAATCCTATGGAAGAGCCATTCAATGTGCATGATGAAGAGGACATTGGTTTTAGTATACATCTTGATAGTGTTGTTGACTTGGATGAAGACCCTTATGCTTCCAATCAGTCCACTGCAACTGCAAGTGCTAAGTAAATCCTACATCATCAGTCACAAGGGTGGGAAAGAGGAGGAAGGCAAGTATGGCCGCTTCCTTGAATGCCATGTGTGAAACAATGATGAAAATAAAAGAGGGCATAAGAAATGTTCACCTTCACAAAATTGATCAATCTGATCATGACAATGCTTTGACGGGTGCATATACCGCTCTCAAATCCATCCCTGAATTGAGTTGAGGTGTATTCCTGAGGGTATACGACACCTTTTTGGGTGAACATGAAAGAGCCAAAGGGTTATTGTTGATGATTGAGGATGAGAGAGTGGACTGGATTGCAACCACATATGGTGGATTATAGTTATTTTCTACATACTTTATCAAACTTTATCATGAGTTGAAACTTTATCATACTTGTTCACATACACTGATACAACTGTGTTTTAGTTGATGATTGTTTATGATTTTTTATCAAATATATTTTGAGATAATGAAATGTTTTTGTTTTACAAATTCATGGGTGTTTATGAATTATTGGGTTTTGTTCAATTTTCTTAAGTTTGGTTTTTAAAATTTTATTACCGTTTGATGTTCTAATTTTTCTTGTTATGTTTATCAAATCATAGTAGACTCTTGTGATTTTTTAGGAATTAATTAGGTCTGTTTATTTTTTTCACGACTGGTTTGTAGGCTCCTGTCGAATTTGGGAAAAGATCTGAAGCAATTTAGACGTAACGAGTATATGATATAGAACAACACTTGGGTAGATAGGGCTAATTTTATTTGATTGAAATTAGGTCACATGCTAACAATTGGATTTACTTTGTATCTCATTGGAATTGAGGTGAGGTGCTAACAATGGGATTTACTTCACCTCTTACTCATTAGATCTCAAATTAGATTTGAGTGTTCAGAAAGTAACAGGAAAGTTTGGCTTTATGATTCTTTCAAATTGGGGTAAGATCCTGGAACTACTAACTGGCTTAATCATATTTCATGCATCTTAATCAAATCAAGATTTGGCTTGTCAATTCCACAATTTGAAGATGCTTATTTGAGTCAAAGTACAAACATTAAAAGTTGATCACTGGTGTCTTCTATTGTTACTACTGTCTACCATGCATCACCAGTCTTATGACACTTATAAGAAAGTATTCTAACTATTCTAAATTTGGGGATCTGACAACTAAATTTTGTACTTTTCCCTTCAAGTGCATTCTTTCAAATAGTTGACATACTGTTGTGTGATTTTAAATGTGTGTATGCACTATAGTGTTAGACATTAAGTCATAAACTTTGTGTGCAAGTGCTGACTATGCTGTATGGAAAATGTATTTGAACTTACTCATGGAAAGATAGGATGCAACCACAGATCATTAGACCACCTACTAAACAATATAATTCTAATAACACTATGAAATCCTTATGAATTACACTATTCTGCTAAGTTTCTCATTTATACATTTTGGTAAACGATTATGACTTTGTAAGGACCTTTCAGTTCTCAATTCTTTATTTGCAACAAGCTGATAAAGCTTACAAAGCAAGATATATAATTCTGACCTGTTTACTACAGAACTAATCTTGTGATGAACAATAACATCAAATCTGAATCATACAGCAACAAATTGATTCACATTAACTTTGCAATGACTCCACTAAATCAGCCAATGCCCAGGTGTCACGTGTTGATCCTCATAAGCAGAGGGCTTATTTAGTGGACTAAGACCAGCTACTTATAATGTGTATAGTGTAAATGGTAACAACTACTATATGGAAATCTATTGAAAAGAGAAATGCTTATGTAAGCTAGAATACTATTGGAATTTAATTAGATCAGCTTAAGAGTTTGCCAAATTGTTCCTAAAATAATTGCTCTTTTTTCTGGTGAGGCTTGTTCTGAGATAAGATCAGAAGCATCCACAGTTTGGTTGCAATTATCAAAAGTAGCATGGGGATGTTTGTGGAATTTGAGAATGCTATCCAATGAGATTTTGCAAAAATTAATGTACCTGGAGGTTCCTTGTATCCTCTTCCACGTTATGTAATGAATTACATGAGGTTTAAATGTGATTATAAAGAGACCCTTGAGCAGATTCTGGGAGATGGCAGGGTTGAAGATCCTACAATGCCTAATCATTTTGCCAGACTTTGGACCATTCAAAATGTTTGTGATAGTTCTCTATTTCTACTAAGATGGTTGGATACAGGACACACCTTTAAGATTATACATTGTTGTCCATATGCAAATCTTTGCTATCAAAACTAGCAAAGAGTTCTATGCTTCACTGAATCTTCATCACCCTTCTTTTGTAATGATGAGTGTACTAAGTAATTGAGCAGAGATGCTTCTCTCTCTAAATATCTCCATTGTTAAATCATACAATACTTCAGGTTCCATTGTTAAGCTATTAAATTTAGGAGACAGATAAAATAATTATTCTTCCTTCAAGACTGATATCATCTTCCTTTTATTTGATGACTTGATTCCCAAACATATGAAACTATAAAGGGGTCTATGGGTAAAAGTTTAGAAAGATGAGATATTTCCTCTTATTAGACCAGGTAACATGACTGTATACCTAACCTCTAAGATGGGAAATATCATAGACCATGATGATGAATATGATTCTAAGTGTTCTTTAGAGCTGGATGGTACACATCTTGGTTCAAACCTTGCATGATTTTCTTGTCATGTTTGTTGTCTCTTTGAGCCATTGGTAAAAATCTTGGTAGAAGTGTTGTATCAAACTCTAAAGCTACATGAGAATACCTCATGTCTTCGATCTAATTGTGAACTCTTGCAGTGATTTTTTTTTGCAATAATTGTTCACTCCTCTTATTACAATAGAAATTGCACTTATAGTCAATTTAGTTTACTAGTCTTTTGGGAACAACTGCAACAATATCATTACCAAAAAACATGATGAATCTACAACCAATGGTGATGCAAGAGCCACCTCAGAAACACAAACTAGTGAGGAATTGCCTGACTGGTTCAAGGTTTTTTTGTCAACTAGCCAGTTGTGGAAATTAGGGGGTTTCCATCCTTCAATCTCCAGTGATATACATGCAGGGTGTCCAATCCATTTGAGTTGAATTAATGGACAAACAAGAATGCCCTCCCTTGACCACTATTTTCATTAAATGTGCTTTTATAGACATATTGTTGCATTTGTTAGTCTTGTTGCTTTTAACATATTTAAGTGGAATACATGAAGGAGTACCACATGATGAATGCTTAATTTAATGCATTGTTAAAGTGTAGTCTAAGAACTATCCATTTCTAGTTATTCAGAGATGGTTTTATAAATGCGTTTTGGTAGATGACTGTATTGTTCATGATTATGTATGTATATACCCTAACCATCTTGTTATTACTGTTGCATTACAAAATTAAGTGGAATAAGTCTACTTTGTTCAATGCTCTATTTCATCTTGAATTTCTTTTCATTTTTCATTCATTTTTAAAAACCACATGATAGGTACAGAAATAGAAATGGATAGTTTTGAGACTACACATATGATGATAAAGTGAGACTACACATATGCTGACATTAAAAATGTTTGAAATAGCTTCTAGATTCAATTTTGTAGATATTTTTGGCATCAATGTTTCTGATCACACTCTGTGATCCTTCATCAGGATAGAAGAGAGAAAAATGATTGAAAGAAAAGTCTATCATTTTGGTCTATTGCAATCATTTTGGTCTCTTTCATCCTAATGATGGATCACAGAGTGCGATCCAAAACTATCTACACAATCGAATCCAGAAGCTATTTCAAACATTGATGCCAAAAATATCCACATACATTGATAAAAAAATGAGCTATCTGATGATTGTTTACTATTCATGTTTGTAAACAGTCAATATTTTTGATGGTACTCCTTGGTGTATTCCATTGAAAAATAAACAAGTTTTAGTTTTTCTATCATGTTTACTTTGTAGATGCGGGATTGACCATCTAAGAATACGAAAAGTAATGGGAAGAATGAGCAGGATATGAGATGGTTGCTTATTGAATGTGGGGCATAAGGGCGTAGAGTGTGGATTTCCTTGCATTTTCTTATTTAACGGTATGTTTTCACACCACCATTCAATTCATAGATATTTTTCTTCCCCATCTTCTATCTGATGTTATAGTTGTGTCATTATATTTTTTGTATAAATTCGTAATATCAACATAAATTAAACTTTTTTCAATTTGTACTAATAGAATATAGTCATGTTATTATATGAACGAACAAAAATAGTATGAATGAACAAAAAATTGTTTGATATAGTGGTGATGGTTATGATAAATGTCCCTATGTGTGACTGTGGTGATGGAGTGTGCTGCGTGTTGAGGACGTCACACACAAACACTAATCCAGAGCATAAATTTTGGACTTGCATAAATAAGAAAAAGGTTGTTAATTGCACAATATTTAAATGTTTACAAAGAATAAATATTAGTCATTGTAGTGAGACTAACTTAGATTTATATTGTAGGATGGCAGTGGATGTGACTACTTTCGGTGGGCTGATGACACCCCATCACTATCTACATCATCTGCACCTTCTACACATATACCTGTTGTGGATGACGAGTGCAAGTCTTGCAAGGTGGTCGAAAAAACTATTGCAAAAGTGGAGGCTACCTATAAAGCCAAAGTCATGTTTTTATGATGTTTACTTTGTGCAACAATCGCACTATTTTGCTGGGTCATTATGCAGAAATAGATATATATGTGGACTATATGACTTATTTATATTTTGATGTGATATCGAGCAATGCTATAATTATTTTCTTGTTATAATATTGTTAAAGATAATGTATAAAATTATTAAAAAAAGTTAACTTTACTATTCACAATATTGAAAAAAAATTAAATATTGTTTATGATTTACTATATAAAAATATAAATTAATTAAAAAAATATAAATAAAAAAATGGACAAAATAAATAAAATATTAAATTAAAACATTATATAATAATTAAAAAAACTTAAATTTTTTCTTGTCAAATTCTAATTCCAATTCAAAATGTAGAACCAAACATAGAAAATGGATAATGTACTTCCAATTCCAATTTGAAATTGCAAACCAAACACAGAAATAGGAATTTCTCAATTCTAATTCCAATTTCAAAAATGGCAACCAAACGCAGAAGATGGATTGTCTCAATCATCTTCCGGGTCAACCAAACAGTCCAAACTGTCTTTCGAATCCACAAAATCGAAATTTCAAAACCTAATTTTGAGATAATCAAGTTTTGACTCAAATTCCAATTCTGCAAACAAACTGAACCTAATAATTGATGAGAAAGCAAGGAGTAGAAGAAGAGAAGAAAACCAATAGAGAGGAGGTTGGGTAAAGGGAGGCCATTTGGAATGGAGTGGATGAGGGAATTGCAGTGCTTCTCTCCAGGGTGAGGCGTTCTTAAAACTACATGCTGGTCAACAGGTCAATGATGCCTTAATATCTTTTATTTTCAAAGGTGCCCATGCCGGTTGTCCTTGTATCAATTTTCTACAAAGTTTGTGATATATCTAAAAAGTTTGCCTTTAATTTCTTCTTTTGTAAAGATAAATGTGTGAAAGTTTTTCTTCTGTGAAATTTCCACACAATGCCTACCAGACTTTGTCTCTGCTGATATTCACTGAACTGCCCCTACTTTTACAACGTTTCATTTTTCTTCTAGTAATTTTCCACAACGTACCAGACTTTTGGAGAACAGTGATAAGATATGTAATCCTTGATTCTTTGTACCTTGAAAATTTTTCTCTGATTAACTTAGGTACACACAATTCACTATTTACTGACAACAATAAATAAATTTTAACAATCAAAAAATCATTCACATAACTCATTCATCACATGTAACACCATTATTTAACATGGAAACTAATCTTTGGGAAAAACCACTGTGGGAATTGTCACCCACTAAGAAAATATTCTTCTGAAGTACACCCGGTTAAGAGCCAATCTGGTTAAATATTACAATACACACTGTTAGGTGTGACCGGGTCAAGGGATTTACCTCAAATCTTTTAGGATCTTCACCATGTTAGGAGTGACCTGGTAAAAGGAATTTGAACACTCTTAGAATGTTACCTTTTGCAAGGATTTTACAATAAGACTGTTAGGTCTACTCGGTTAAGACATTTCTCTGTTACAAATGCTTATAAGAAACAATAAATAAATTAACCTATAGATTTTCAACTATCTTTGCATAATTAGAACCTTTGTGCACTCTTTTATCTTCAATTTAATCCTTCACTTTCCACTGGCTTCAACACTTCATCAAATTCTTCTTTTTGACTTAGAATCTATCTTTTCCTTCTTCACTACATCAGTCAGTGACTTATCAAATCTTCAATTTTCCAACCATTTGTTTATACAAATTTATCCTTTATATAGACTTTATTTTGTCGCTTAATCTCCTCTATTACATTTTCCTTTGAAAAATCTTAGCCATTCAATCCATTTCATAAACTTATTTAATGTATCTCGATCTCGGTAACATGTTTTACCTTCACTTCATAACTTGAATTTTCTTAAAACTTTTTCCTTCTATTTTAACTAGTTAGATCTAACTTGTAAAGAAAAGTTGTAAATATCTAACAAGTTTCTCTTAAGCTGTAAATATATGATAGCTTAAATGTTCGAAATTTTTTCTTTCGACAATTTTCCCCAAAATATCAGACTTTTTTGTATTGACATTTGCTGAAGTGACGTTTGATTTTTCTTCTGACACTGATTTTTTTTTAAATTTATTGACCGCGTTTCCGAGTAGTTAGGAAACATTTCATTTTTTCTTCCGATTATTACGGTTCGACTTACCTATGTATCAAATATAAACATTATTCAGATCAAGATGGGATTCGAAATGTTTACCTACCTTCACTTGCAAGTTTTTTTAAAATATTCGAGTCCTTAATTTTTTTTTTGGAGGGTGTGAGTTGAGTTTCTTTTAGAGCGCTTTGCATGATGGGTTTGTATGTTTCAAGTTTTCATCTCTTTTAACAAGATGACGAGTTAAAAAGTATTATTATAAATGATTGGTTTGTTTAGTATTTGGTTTTTGTTTTTTTCTTTATAGATGTTCCACTAAGTAACATTCATGATATTATGTCCTTTGTATTTGTAGGATATTGTCTAGATATAATAACATGGCACAAAAAGACACTTTCCTCCATTTTTCAAATATAAATATTATATATTAGTGGTGCTAGAGATAGAAAAGGGTTCGAATGTTAGACAATAAGGTTCGATCTAACAAGTTAGAGTTTTTCCTTTCATTTTGAATTGTGTTCATATTTTTATTGCATCAATACAATGTTGCATTTGTGAGTTATATGAAGTGTATTATTAGATCATTTTGAATAAATGTTGAAAAGTCCATATTCTTTTCTATATTTGAAAAGCTATCTTGATTACAATTTCTAATTCATGTATTACAACTATTAGTTCTTATAGAATACTAATGCATTTATTCAATTTTATTTTTCTATTAGTTTAAGCCATGATTAAAAAGAATTTACTTTGTTGGACAAAATTTCTGAAATTTATATTTTTTTTTACTTTAAACGATTGTAAAAATACATTTTACTTTCTCCTTATTAGTCCATACAAGTATAATTTTTTTTTAAAAAAGAATATACAACCTATTGATTTTCGCTCAACGAGTTTAGGATGGGTACTACATGATGAGTTTAAGTGTACCTTTTCTTCCTGACAAACACACCTTTCACAGTACAATATCTCACATTACTCATGATTTACTTGGACTTTTGTATTAGATGATCAATTTTTTGAACGAAATCGAACATTTTTAACTGGTGCTATTTTTTTTATTGAATCAATGGATAGAAAAAATTATATTAAAATTAAATTAAAGAATGGTTGTCCATAGATAGCTAATAAAACAATAAATTGCCATTAGAACACAACTGTAAAAATTGTCGTTGCAATAGAATTATAACCAAAACACATAATGTCATAACATTTCTAGCCATAAGACTACATAACTTGACAAATCTTAGAAATACAATAGACAACATCTAAAAAAAAAACATTATGATAACTAGCCACATGGAAACAACAAGGTACTACTAAACATTGAATTTGAAGTAGCCTTTAAAGTTTCTTGGAACACTTTGGGGTCAATTTTTTGTTGCTGAAGATTTTGAAGCTTGATATAGTCCATAAAATAACTAGTCATGTTGTTGGTCATGGAAACCCCCTGCAATTGACAACAAAGTGAAGCAATTTGAAGCAACCTATCAGAGTAAAACTTTAGACTTTGTATTTCCTGGTGAACGAGTTGATTAGAAAACTTTGACATGAACTTGCAATTCCATATACTAAGAATAAATTGTCTCAAAATATCAATTACAACATTGTCATAGAGAACAATACCAAGTAAACCTGTTTTCCAACCCAAGGAATGATAAAAAATAATAGGAAAGAACTTCAAAATAATGTTTCATTATATACTTGTTGAAGGACAGTCCTAAAATATGTGTTTTAAGTTTTCATTATGTTGGCAAAAGGCACATTTGACAAATTGGATCACAAATTTCAACTTATCCCCAACCAACAATTTATCATGTAAGACTTTCCAAGACAAAATATGAGCATTAGCTTTATCTTTATACTTCCATATTTGTGCACTCAATTTCTTCAATTTTAAACCTACATCTCCAATGCTTGTTAAATATGGGGTTCACTGGCAAGTTTGGAAGTAGTTTTAAATAGATCTTTTTTTTAACATTGAAATGGTATTTAGATAACCAAAGTCATTCTTTGGTAAAATCACATTGAAGTAAGGTGCTTATCCTCATAACAAGATTAACTTGCACCAAAGACTTCAAAAAAATTAGAAACCTCTCAGCCATGCTATTTAGTTTAAATTTATCTTTCAATAATTGCCATGGAGCCCACTCAAAAGAATTAAAGTCCTAGATATTACTAAATTGGTGAATGTATTTTTTTTAAAATAGTACCAAGAATGCCTAGGAAAGGTAATAGAAAGTGGTAAACCATGGTACTGCACTTGTCTATCCCACCAAATGGATAAATTAACAAAACTATTTACCATTTATAAAGGAAGCATCTTTCTAGCATAAGATCTAACTAGTGAGATGCCATGCTTTCCATATAGATTGAAGGGGAATGAGGCTTTGACTTGAAAGAAAGGAGAAAGAAAAATTTTATCAATCCATCCAATATTTTACCTTTTTTTATTGGCAATGGAAAGAATAATACATTTATGAATTAGTTTTTTTCTATGGTTCTTCACTTGACATGATTCTAAAGATCTATTTGGTTGTTAGATCTATGCCTTGTGTCTTGGGGTCCAAGAGACCCTTGAACCTCCTTTATTTTTTGGTTGAATAAAATATATCCAAATTAAAGATATATTACCACCTTTACCTTCCTAGTTTGACTGTATATATTGACGAATGATCTTGTTTAGCTGATCAAAGGCATCCACCAAGAAGAATATAAACATGAGAGGTCCAAGAGACCCTTGAACCTCCTTTATTTTTTGGTTGAATAAAATATATCCAAATTAAAGATATATTACCACCTTTACCTTCCTAGTTTGACCGTATATATTGATGAATGATCTTGTTTAGCTTATCAAAGGCATCCACCGAGAAGAATAGTAAACATGAGAGGCCAACAATTTTTTTTACAACTTGAATTTACCAACAATAGAGACATTTATTCCCCCAATTAATTAGTCTAGTTTTAAGTTTTGCAATGAACCAATCCCACATGTCTAAAAGAGTAACTCCCAATCCAAATGTTATTCCGAAGTATAATGAGTAATTTATCCATGTTTGGTATAGATCTAGTCTTTAGTAATCCATTGAGGCATTAAGTTTTATTTAATCATAAAAAAATCAATTTTGTGATGAGAAAGAGTTAAGCCCAAGACTAAGAAATACAGATTTTGTAATTCCATTGCATTATTAATTTGTACTCTTCAAATTTTTTTAGGAGTAACATATTGTCATTTGAAAAGTGAGAGTTAAGCACATTATCGAGAATAGAGATTCCTTTCATCAAGTGTAATTTATCATATTTTTCTAATGCATAACCAAGTGTATCCATGATAAGAACATATAAGAAAGGTGCTAATGATCACCCTTGTCTAATTAAGCATTATAATGGAAATATTCTTGATAGGAAATGATTAATGAGCAACTAGGCATTAGAATCATTAAAAAGTATCTTAACCTGTGCACAAATCTTAGGTAAATCCCAACCACTAAAGCATCTTAATGATAAAGATCCAAAGCATTCTATTGTAGGCTTTATCAAAATGAAGCTTAATGAGTAAAGCATTATCATGTTTGTTGATCCCATTCACTAGTCTCCCAAGCTAACATTATTTTATCAAGGATAAATGTTCCACCAATAAAACCTATTTATTTTGATCTAATAATCCCCTTTACAGTATTTTTTATTCTTGTAACAAGAGCTTTATCAATAATTGTATAAGTAGTATTCATAAGGGAAATATGCCACCATCCATAGATAAAGTCTTCATTTTTTCTCTCTTATGAAGTAGTTTAATTGAATCTTTATTAATAGTAGGCCCCAAGGATCCTTGTTTCACAAAATCCAAATAGAGTAGGTAAAAGTCATCCTTAATGTGTGGCCACATAGTTTGATAAATTTGATTAAAAGACCATCAAGACTAGGACTTTTATTAAGTTCCATTGAGAAAATAACTTTCTCAATCTCTTACATTTAAATAATTTGATCTAAAAACTAGCTTTACTTTGGATCAATCTTCATAGGAATATGGTCTTTCAAGTTATCTTCCAATAGAGATTGAACATCTTTCCAATGATCCTCCTCTCTAGATAGATTCTCATAGAACTTATAAAACATAGATTTTATCTCTTCTAAGCTTGTGAGAATATGGCCATTTTCATCATGTATTGCACCTGTATATATTATTTCTTGTGTTTGTAGTTTAAGAATCTAAAAAAATATTTTGAACATTTATTCCCTCCTTTATCCAATGTATCCTAGCTCTAATTTTGGCCCATTGGCCATTGTATGTATTAAATTTCCAAAGTTATGCCTCAATGGATGTGATGGAGATTTTCAAGCTTTTATTTCTTGGGTTGCAGATAAGTAATTTTCTAGTGTGTTGCAATTTTTTGTGAAGATATTTAATCTTTTGTCACCTTTTCCATTTAAGTCTTTTACCAAAGGCACATAAAAAATCAACATTTTGATCGGTATCCTTGTGCCACCATTCCCTATATGATACTCTAGCCTTGGGTTTGGGAATAGAGTTTCAAATATTAACTAGGGAATCAACACAAGACGAGTCTTTTAACCGAGAGGTGTTTAACTTGTAAGGTAATTGATTCTCCTTGTAGTCAGAATTAGATACTGAAATAGAATAGAGGATGAGAAAATAGTCAAAGATAATAGAAGAATAATCAAATTTAATCGAAATCCCAAGGGAGTCCTAAACCAATTGAAGATTAGGAGAAACATAGAATCTATCAATCTTGCAAAATTTTGTATCCTCTCCAAACATGCAATTAGACCAAGTATACTAGTTTTGATTATGAGAAGAGACTTTGTTATGGATAGGATTTGAAAGCCTAATTGTATTCTAATAATTTTATTGAGAGTATTGAGAAGATCCTAGAATTATTGTCATTGCTATCAAAACCCTATACTGGTTGAATGCATGTAATAGTTGGTTGTTAGATGGATGTTTTCATTTTAGTTATGTAATGTACAAATTTATTCTATGTATTTTTGGGTTATGTTGATGGATCTCCTTGATCTTGTTATTGAATTATGCCTTTTTGGTACATCTACGTTATTTGGTGATCGAATTAGTGTGAATTTTAGGATGGATAGGTATGGTTGTTGTGTTCTAGAGTTCTTTAGGGTATCCCTACTACCTAGACATTCATGTAGTATATCACAAGTTGTTGATATGACAATTTTATTATATTTTTGGATAGGTTTTATCTATTTCTATCCATCGACTAGTTTAAAATTTTTGTATATCAAGTCATGGACTTGGTTGAGGCATTCTACTAGTTTTTGAACTTACTCATCATTTGGTAATTGTGCTATAAAAAATACTTATGTTATGTGTGACCTATCTGTGTGTCCTATGGTAATATGGTGTAAATATTTCATATGTATGACCTATTTTAGGTTTGGTGCTAGTTTGTTAAACTATGATGTAATATCTTTTGTATCTTATGCTGACATATTTTGTGGCTAGGATGACATAATTTTCCTTATGGAATGTATATATAAATAGAGAAATAATTTTGTATCCAATGATATGAGCTCGAGAGATTATGTTGAAGGTGGTATGATGTGAAGTATATTTAGTGAGTGGATATTTGGTGTGATTTGTGCAAGAAAAAATAACATGATAGAAGGTTGTTGTGAATACTAAGCTAAGGCTTGAAATAGAAGGACACTCTTTGGTTTTGAAGAAGATAAAAGAAGTGCTAGTAGAAGATATGTAATTGTATTCTCTACCAATTATGGTTATTGTGATAATAGCTACAACCATTTTATTCATGTATTTAGATGCAACTTCATTAGTTCAGATTTTGTTTGTAAGACATCTTTTTACATACTAAATCTTTTGTATTAGGGTACCCTAGTTAGCCCAATTGACAATGAGCCCTTGTAAAAATAACTTTAACTGGTGTCACCTTAACTGATGTTTACTTTCATGGAAGTTAGTTTCTTTGTGGTTTTTTCCATCTTGGGTTTCCACAAAAATTCTAGTGTTTACTGTTCTTTCTCTTTCATGTTTTTTTTTTCTTAATTATTTGAAAGGTTTATGTTATTACCAGTTGAATACAATTTTAGAAAAGATTTTTGGAATAACTAATTCATGGCCCCCCTCTTAGTTATTTAGTCTATTCAACACTTGGTATTAAATCTTGGTCCCTTGCAGATAGAGATTAGCCGCTTAAGGGAGGTCTATGATGTTTGAATAGATGGAAGGAGAATACTATTCTGATGAGGATTGGTAGATCATGATGGGTGACATTGAGAACATTGAACCAAAGAATGAGGAGTTGAAATAAAACATTAATGAAGTGAATACATGTATCTCAAAGTTGAGGTAATAGATCAAATAATTCAAAGAAAGACACAAGGAAGTAAATTAGGAATTGAAGGAGTCAAAAGAAAAGGTGGAAAATCTAGAAAAATAGGTGAATGATAGTAATAAAAATGAGGAATTTATCAAAGAAAAATTTAAGTATAAAATGAAAGATTAGAAGAATACTAAAGCATATCTAAAGGACATTGTCAATCTGAAAATGGAGGAATGGAAGAAACTGAAAAAAGTCTCAATTTCATCATCAAGAAAAAGTCAAATTAAAATGAAAAGTTGGATTAGGAATTAAGGA
This sequence comes from Chamaecyparis obtusa, assembly GCA_027943335.1. Lineage (NCBI taxonomy): Eukaryota > Viridiplantae > Streptophyta > Pinopsida > Cupressales > Cupressaceae > Chamaecyparis > Chamaecyparis obtusa. The sequence goes on from BSBK01004651.1 coordinate 204,911, forward strand.
AGATGAGATCTGAAGAAAAGGTTTGTGAATGCAACACTATCTTGGATGAACTTTTAGCCCTATACAAGGCTTTACAAGAACACCTTTTTAACATTACCACTCAATTCTTGAACAATCAACTCATTAGACATAAAGAGCCATCAAACTCCTTTAACTCAGTTAGTAACTTTTTCATAGTAGCATGTGCAAGTCAAGATCCATAGTTCAACATTTTATTCATTGGATTAGATTCATATCGATGTTTTGATCACAGTCCTAGAATAGACATAACTCTTTCAACAAAACTTCACCCATTAATAAACATTGAAGGTTACATGTTTCTCAACTCAATACACCAACTAGGGTTGCTAAACATTTCACCAGACATGATTCAAGGTCTTTGATATTCTTATCACATTAGGAATCAAAAGAATAATTGACAATGAATGCCCAATCAACTAACTGGGATAAATTGTTATTGTTTAGACAACCATAAACTTCCCCTCTAACATAGGTACACTCCCTTCATTCCATACACAAATCATCTTCAATATATGATACTCAATCATCAATCAAAATTCCACAAACATGGAGATATATATCAAATGACTTTGTAATCATATTCTCAAAAGGAAAATAATAACTTCAATATAAGACAAATTGTCATCATTTGTACAGTTGCAACTGCAGTTCTAATATCAATCTACCTGTTCATTGTCAATTCCTTATCCTTCTAATAATTGTGGGTGTCTTTTTATATCGTTTCAATCCTTAACAAACACTTACCAACCTTTATAAACCCATAGGTGATGTTTATCCAATAAAACAACTTAACCACTATCAAAAACTCAAGAAACTCACTATAACAGTCAACTAGGGCTTTAGATTTATTATACATACCATAACCATTCGATGTGAGACCAAATACATTCAAAGGAACTTTAACTATACTCTTAAATTCCAAATTTTCATAATTTTCTAACGGTTAGAAATAGAGTTATAACCAAACCCTTGTGTGTAACTCCCAAACTAAGGGTTTCATAATAGGTTTTACAAAATCTAATGGATCTCTTGTTATGGGTCATGTCCAAGCACCAAACTTGGTTAAAAATAGATCTAGTTCATCATTATTTATTAAAAAACAATTTTTGGTACTTACTCAATCCCTTTATCATAAGAAAAGTAATCAAGAATAGTTATGTGACTGTGTTCAATTATCTACTTACATATTTTGATTCTTTATTGAATCCCTACCAAAATTATACATTCATGCTATTATCAACATACTATAAAATCCAACAAATAATTGTACAAATTATTAAATAAATTAATAATATATAACATAGTTATATTTTAACATATTTAAGTTTTCTAATTATTATTGCAAAAGATTTTAAGAAGAAAATTAATTTTAAAAATAAAAATAAAAATAATTTAAAATTAATAATTATAAAAAATAAATAAATAACATTTCAAAATTCTTATTTCTTTTATAAATATGATATAATTCATCAAGCTTTGTAGAACTTATTTGTATTATTTTATTATCTAAATTTTACTTCTTTGTTTGTATTTGTAATAGATTTGATTTTGTTTCATAGTGATAGCATTTTGATGCTTAATAAAAATAATAAAAATCGCAACAATATAAATATAACAAGTGCCACTAGTGGCGAGTACTTGCTTTTAATTCACAAGTTCGTCAATGGCCTTATTTGCAAGAATATGAACAATAAAATTAATTTCTCTTATAGTATAAACATAGAATCTCCCTCAATAATTATATCCCTCATCCCAAGAGAAATACTCAAATAGATACTAAAAATAAGAGCTTTAGGTTCAACCCTATTGTATGATAATATTAGCATTAAAACCTGCTTTGCTTGGATTAGATTTGGAAGTGCCATCATTTTAAAAAATATTATGATACACTAATAGTTAGAAAACCTAATTTAAATATGACCATTTTCTTTGTTTAGCTTTATTATCCATAAGAATCAATCAATGTATACATTTTCAACTGGTAAAATTTATGCTTTTATATAAAATATTATACATTTTTTATTTCTTTTCTTAGATTTTGGCAGTGCCTTTAATTTTATAATTAATTATTAAGATTTTATAATAGTTATAATTATATAATAATATATTAATAAGTATAATATTGTATATAATAGTTTTTTTCAAAATTTTAAATTAAAAATATAATTATTAAATATAAATTTATAAAATTTTATAATCTATAATAAAAATATGTGAAATAATTTATATTAAAATAAATATTTATTAATAATAATTTTAGTTTTAACATTAAAAATTTGATATCAATGGGTAGGGCATTTCAAATAAAGAAACTATTCAAAGGAGTTTTAAATAAGTTTAAAAATAATAATGTAAGCATTATTCGGCACATTCAGTGTATAACACTTCAAATTATTTAGCCAATCAAGATGTTGATAAATAATTTGTATATATGAGAAAGTTAAAAATTTATCATTTTTACTACACAAAATATAATATATATAATACAATAACAAATTTAGTAGTGTTTTATTGGTTGAGAGACATTGCTTTAATCACTAGCCTATTGCGCAAGTACTAATAATAAAAATAAAAAACTTTCAAATTAACATATTAACTTTTAAGATATTTTTATTATTAGTAACATGAGAGATCTAATATAAAAATATAAACATATCAACTTTAAATAGTTTAATTATTTTCATAATTTTATATTGTTATAAACTCAAACAAATATAAACATGTAAACATAATGATATATATTACCATAAAAAATTTTTGTTGTTTTAAAATTTAAAAAGATCTAATATAATTTTTGACAATTTTTAAAATAGTAAATATTAAAATTTCTAAAATTGTACTAAAAAATAAAATATAAAAAAGTAATAAAATATAATTTTTTTATTTTTATTAAAATTTTAAATTTAATTATTCTTATTAAAATTTTAAATTTTAAAGCTATCTCATAAATAAAAATAAAAAAATAAAAATCATTTAAATAAATTAACTTAAAATAAAAAATAATAAAATTTAAATTAAATAAAAAATATAGCATTTAGTTTTCAATAAAATAATTGATCTTCTCGGCAATTCTAATTGGAAGTTGTGAACAATTCAAAATTTGTGTGCGGCCTGATTGGAAGTATTGCGAGTTGCACAGCATAGCGTAAGGACGCGACTATCCTCTTGATAGAATGCACTGTTGACTTTTTTAAAAAAAAATCAGAAAACATAGCAGAATTTTATAAAATTTTCTGGATTCTCCCTGGTTGAAAAGATTTATGGTAAAAAACAACCAAAAATCTGCAAAAAAAAATTCATATGCTTTTTTTGTAGATTTTTTTAAAAATTCAATATTTTAGTTTTATGTTGCACCATAGCCGGTGCCAGAAATGAGAAGGGTAGTAAATAGATGTGTGTGTGGAGGAGTGGATAAAGGGGCCAAGAACCATTTTCAATACTAACATAAGTGATTGGGCACATGTGCTAGGATATCCAGCAAAATTTCACCCATTTTTTCTATACCGGGCTGGGGTGAATAGGCATGCAAGGAAAATGGATGCCTAAAGGAGGTGTAGAGTTATATGTGAGGAGTAACATCCATAGAAATGACGCTCATGGTGGAGAATGGGGTAAGAGAAGAAGGATTACCATAGCAGTTGGATGAGGTGGCGAGTGTGAGAGAGGTGATAAAGGAGAGCCGAAGCAACAAAGATGGCACTACCTGATCCAAGACCTTCAATTGTCTAGGTGTAAAATTTTTGGTTTCTATATTGTTGACCACATCAAATTTTGAATATGGAGTGTTGCAAGGTTCACATTTTGTTTGAATTTTGGAGCATAATGCTAATGTTGATATAAATGTTACATTTTGGATGATGTGTCTATGTTAAAATTATAACTGTATATGGGAGACAATGTAGGTTTTTGGGTTTTGAACATAATGTATGGGGTTTATGGGATGGTGGTTCATTTGAGGAATTTATGGATACTATGTTAATGAATATTTTAAATATTAATAAAAAATATAATTTACCAATAAAAAAGATATATAAATTATATAAATTTAAATAAAATATTTTTAGTTGTTCAAAAGTTTCTATATAAAAAAGTCTTAAAAAATAATATTTTTAAGTTAATATGGATTTAACATTAAATTTTTTTTAAGAAAATTAATTAGTATGTGAAAAAATAAAAATAAAAGTTTAACATTAGGTTTCTACATTAAAAACTCTATTAATAATTAAAATCTATTAAAATGTGCAAAGAATAATTGTGTTCTAATCAATCAAATTGAATATTAAATAATTAATAATTCTAGATAGTAAAATGAGCCACATAATGAAAATTTCTCAATTTTAAACTCAGAGGAGTGTGTGAATTTTGGTGATTAATAGCACTAGTTGGGTAACAATGAAACTGGTTCATGCCATGAGGCCCATTTATTCAACATTGTAAATTTGGGAAGTTGTGTGAGGAAAATAATAGAAGATAGAAAACCCTCACTACAAATTTAACCATTTTCTTGCTACTTGCAAATATTTTTCAGTGATACCCAAGTCAAAATGAAGAATAAAAAGTTTTGGTTGAAAATTTAAATGAGAGCTCACAAGGGTTAGAAGGAATAGCATGGAAGGCACTAAGGAGAGCCCAAATCATAAAGGAAATTCAGTTGATTCCTCTCGTAGTGTTACAAACACAATTTCAGGAAAGAGTGCTTCTCAAATGGATCAGTCAATGGAAATGATAAACAATGAAGATGAAAGTAATACTTTAGAATTTATGCTCCCTATTAAGTTCTTGATTTTATTAATGATTGTCAACACCATTTTTTGATTCTATTTTTCTTAAAATGAATCCCATCTAAGACTGATTTTTACAAATGGGCTAAACTCAGCTGGGAAAGTAAGGAATGGGAAATAGAATCTCTGAGGGGGTTATGTAAAGTTTATGTATCTTGTAAATTCAATTTTTTTGAACATTCTCAAGTTGTACTACAGTATGTAACCTAGGTCATATGTGCCTAGACTTTCTACCTATAGTCATGGACCTTGGAATTTCACCTCAAAGGGTCTCTAAATCCTACTACTCGTTGTGGATTGAGCTCTCTTTTTTAAACCTACCTTTTAGGCCTTACTTGAGAGAGATAGTTTCACAATTGGGAATAGACATCATTTGGTGTAAAAATAATATTGATAAATTTTATAGTTTGAGGGTTCACCCAAGAGTTTGTGTAGAGATAGATTTAAATAATCAGCTTCCTAAAAGTATTAGTCTCATCGGTCATGCGTTTGAATTTTCACAAACATTAGTTTATTTAAACAAACACAATGGTTTCTTTTACTATAGACAAGAAGGTCATTTGATTAGAAGGTGTCCATAGAAAAAAAACTAGTTTAGCTACTTGATCCAGCCATAAATAGCTCTTAGTTACCTCAAGTTCCACTTCAACTCTCAAGTGCTCATAAATAACTTATGTACACTCACAAAAGAACTTCAAAAATATCTCAGCATACCAAAAAATAAATATCTTAGGGAACCTAAACATTATCCGTAATCCACCTATCTCACCAACTCCTTCATACAAAGATATAGTTATGTTACTTGGAGGTTCTCAAGGAAAACAAAAGAACCTTCTAAATCTACACCCATTCAAAATAGACACTTAAACTATTGAAACATTCCCTTGCTAGAATATTTCTCATCTTCAATAATTGTTGATCATGAATATTTCTCTCCACTACCCTCTACAAGGTATAGATCTAGATCATCGTCAACTATGTCAAAAGAAAACAAGTTTGCTAACCTTTACATTATTCTCACCAATGAATTTTATGTGCTGCCTCATGAAGAAAATATTTCATCTTAGCCATAAATTGTAGAATTCTATCATGTGGAACATTAGAGGGATGTCTCTCTCTCATCAAAGCTATGGGATCATCAAGAAGACTATTCAAAAATATAAGTCTAATGTCATATTTCTCCAAAAATTAAATATTAATAGCTCTTGTCTTAATTTTTCTCTTTGTAATGTATGTAAAGATGCCTCTTTTGATACTCCTATAGAGTTATTTTGTTGTCATTAGTTTTGATTAACTCATAATGATTGTCAAAGTCATTTGATAAGGAAGGATAGTTAAGTTGGTAAAGAAAATAAGCTAGTCGGTAGAGGAAGACAATTTTGGTAAAAGGAATAAGGAGTAGACACTGATCAAGGAAGAGAAAGACAAACATTGAGAACTGAGTAGTTACCGAATTACAATAGCTACCGAACCGAGAGGAGCATACATGTTACTGAGTAACACAGGATGACATAACAAGAATCTACTGATACATTGAATCTAGACACCGAGCACAAAATATCTTACAAATCTTGAGGAGATTGTTTGGAAATACATTGGAGATTTAAATATGATGATTTTTCATGATTACATGGTAAGATCCACCAATGATAATTAAATGTAATATATGTGTTGGAAAAGTAACCAATGCTAGTACGACATAAGGAGATGATTCTAGAATGTTTTCACTGCTTCTAGATCGAGTATACATGGATCAGAGTGTGAAGATCAGTGTGCAGATGTGAAGGGAGAAATTTCAAAGAGTAGGTGATGATCATTCAGAGATAAGTTTGAAGGTGATGAGCAGAGAAGCCACCGAGTAACTGAGAAATAAAAAAACAAAGTTGTGAATGTGATAAAAAGTTGAATTTACCGAGTATTAAAGTTTAATTGTGAGTGGAATACAATATGAGGTAAATTTATATTAGGCATAATGAGTCTGATAAATATATGTTGATGCAAGCATTACAAATAATTTGTTACTGATTAATTGTGTTATTAGAATTGTAAAAGCTCTTAATCGAGCAGGACCTAACAGTCTTAAATTGTAAATCTTTTAACAAGGTACACTTTTTAGATTAGATTTGTAAAATCCTTTAGCAAGGTAGACTTAATCATTTTTTATACTCTTAATAGGGTAAATACTCTTAGCTGGGTAAGCTATCAAAAATAGATAAACTTTGTATCTCTAACTGAGAAAGATTACTACTATAGTAATGAAGTGTTGTGGGTGTCATCCCCACCACATTTTTTGCCTCTGACAATGATTTCTACAAGACCAAAAATCATGGTGTTATGAGTTGTGTTCTATGATTTTTTATTTTTTATTTTTATGTTGTTATATGCAATGTTATCAATTTGGTGAATGGTTAGAAAAGGTAGACAAAAGTTTTTGAAGTATTGATTCACCCCTCCCCTCTCAGTACTTATATTTCCACAATTAATCCAATAATTGGTATCAAAGTAGAGTCTCTTATTCAAAAGTTTAACCACTTAAGAGGAAATATTTGGAGAGATGGACAGCTATAGGTATGAAAAGGTGATTGATAATATGGACATGGAACTGAGGATAGAAAATGACCAAATTAATGAACTAAGGAGGAAATTGAAGCATTCACTTAATAAGAGAAAGGAATTAGCACATCAAATGAAGGATACACAAGATAAGGTTGAAGAACTTGAAGAACAATAAGAGGGAAGTATGTTTGATGAATATGAAGCTTTCATATTAGAACTGACTAAAAATAACAAAAACCTAACTGATCAGGTAAAAGCATTGAAAAGAGAACAAGAAGATCAATCAGTAAGAATGTGTGAAGTACTATAAAAAAAGAGAAAAGATGATAAAATAATGGTTGAAGATGAAAGAAGACAAATGAGTGCAATGATGAATGAAAAAGATGTGGAGATACAGCTAGGCTGACACAAAATCACTACAATTTGACTGATCAACTAATCGGTGCTAATCAGGAGATTGTAAGGAAATTTGAAGAGATTGCTGGATTGAGATTAGAGAATAAACATTTGAAGAATGAACTGAAATCTAAAAAGGATGCAAATGAAGTCTTGAAAAGGAATGAAGAAACACTAAGGATACTAGATGAACAACTTAGAGGTTTGAGACAACCAAGAGATACTTCTGGACTTGGATTTAATGCAAATAATACTATCGAGAATGGAGAGTCCTCAAAACAAGCAACCAACTGAGATACTGCTACCCCACCAAAGAAAAATAATCCTACCTATTATCACTATGGGAAACCAAGTCATACAACTAATGTTTGTCAGAGAAAAAGAGGTAATCCACCGAGTATTCCTAAGTTTAATGGTTATTGTTACAATTGCAATAATTATTGTTATAAAGCATTTGAGTGTAGATCAAGGATCTCTAATAATACAAGGAAGAAAAATTTGATGGTTAGTGCACTAATTGCAATAGATATGGTCACAAGTCGGAAGAATGCAGGTCACAAAGGAAGAATGCGAAATGGGTCCCTAATCAACAAAATTATGTAAACAACCGACAAGGCTCAACTATACCATGTGGGATTACAATACAAAAATTACATGTACAACATGTGGGAGATTTGGACAAATAGAAAAAAATTATATTTTGATGCATGGAAAGAATAATAAAAGATCATGGAGAAGCTCTACAATGGATTGTTTTCATTATCACAAGGTCAGTCACCTAGCCAAAGACTGTAGGTACCGACCCAGAGCCCCAACCAAGGAACAACCAAGTGAAACTGTTCAAGTTAATTTTGAAGAGATAAGAGATCATATGAATAGAACATAGAGAAGAAAGTATCAAGATGATGGAACTGAACTTGGAACAATTGTTGACACCCAATCCTCTAGATCGGGTGCACCTATCTTCACCTAATCAGTAATTGGTATGTGTAGGAACTGTGAACTAAAATTCAATCTTAAATTAGTTCCTAACATTTGTGCAAAGATCCATATTAGCATACTTAGATGCATTTGGATATATGTTGTGAAGTTAATATTTCAATTTTTGATCGGCGAGAGAGTATGTTATTTTGTCTCATTTAGTGAAAGGAAGTATATTTGGTAATCAGTGAAAAGGGAGTCGGTAACATCATTTAATGCCAAAATTAAAGTCATTGGAAACCCTAAATGAGGAAAAAGTATAAATAGAGAATTTTTCATTTCATTTTTCACCTTACATTCTTGAGAGAAATTGAGCACTCTCCAGATACGAGTCCTACAATAGCATTCTAGTGATTAATCGAGAAGATCCAAGTATTATCAAGCACATTCAAGTAATTACTGGTGTTTTCCCAAGTTGTGAAAATGCGACCAAGTTGATATTTAATTGATACCCTACCAGTAAAGAGTTTATTTCTCTAAAGTAATGGCATGAAAACTACAAAATCTCATTGTTGTGGAGAAGATTTATTGATTCAATCCAAAGTATAAGCTTCCACTGGCCAAATCTACTGAAACTGACAAAATGGGAGCCCTATCCTTGATCCCTCCAAGAGTAATTTTGATTGAAGACAATCGTGCCTTCATCCATTGCAAGATAGAGGAGATTTTCAATCTAAAATAGATACATCCTACTGGAATCTATGTGCAAATGGGAAATTGAAAGATGAGAATATTCATTTAGAAACCAAGGGTTTGGTGCATGTGATGCATGTACCAACTATTTTTAATCCAGAATGGATGAGGATTGTATTGAGGTGAGTACACAATCAATTTGTGTGGCTCGATGCACTTGTAAAGCTCGCAAAAGACATACTACACTGTAATTAGTTATCCAAATGGTGATAGACTGAGACTACACAAGAAAACTGAAAATAATAAATTGTGTGAGCTGATTCAAGCAAAATGTGATGGAAGAGGTCTCAAATTATCTATTGTTGATGCTCCTAAGTTGATATTTGCATGTAACATGATATCCTACCAAATATTTCAGTCATCTTGGGTAGATAGTGTACCTGTTAGAATGATTTTAGAATAAATTAGAGGGGGCGTGAATCAATTATCCTCAGGTCCAGATGTACCAATTGAACTTTTATACACTTTAAACAATTCAGCTCTACTCAACAATCCACTATGTCTCTATTGCATATAACTAGTAACATAAACTTGCAGTCCACTATCTAAAAGTAATCAACTTACATAATATAAAACTCTTAATAGTATAACACATCAAATAACATTCATACAAGTATGACACTGGGATTTAACATGGAAACCCAATTTGGGAAAAAATACTAGTAACATGCTACCAAATTTTCACTCCTCTTAAGTGAGCTCTGTGAGGATCCAACCTTGTTAAAGGTTACAATACACACTTGTAGGTGTGACCCTATTAAAACATTTAATCACCCTATCAGGAGTGGCCTTGTTAGAGGACTTAAGAACATCCCATTAGAATTTCACCTTGATTAAAGGATTTACAACTGACTATTAGGTCAACCTTGATTAAAATATTTCAACTGATACAATGGTTAGAAAGTAACAGTAGTTTCCGATCTGATACAAATAACTCACTTTGCAAATACAGATCTAATGTAGCTCATATGCTGATTTGCTGACTAGCCTTCATTTTCATCTCCATCTTCGATCTACTTGGAAACCCTTCATGAAACCACCACAACACAACTCTATTAAGCTCTTCACAACTCTTCTCAGCCTTCTTCTTAGGTTCACAAATCAATAGAATCAACCTCTTGCATAACTTCCAATTAGGTCATCCTTATATCTCCTCAATTAGATAGCTTAATATTTTTCCACTTAATCATCTCTGTAGATCTTAGGTTTAGGTCAGATTCATCGAATCCTTCGAACATTTTGTTCCCCTTCTTTTCCTTCTAGATACTTCTCAAAACTTCTTTTTGAATCCATCCATAAAAATGGGTTACGATGCATTAAATGCTCCAGGTCATTCATCCTTATCTTCAACACATTTTCCATATTCAAAGAATTCAACTCTGTCAACCGGGAATCTCAATTCCTTCATAAATTGTAAATTACTGACACTCGTTCATCATTGTGTTCTTCTTCTCGGTCATCACTAGATAACTCAATCATCGCTAAAATTGTTCTTCTCAAGAATTAATATCCTCACTCAGCCCATTACCTTATACTCAATAATTACTAATGCTTGGTCGACACTAAATTTTCTTGGGCTATACTAGTGCTTGGTCAACACTAGCATCACTCGGCTTACACTAAAGTTTCTTAATATTATTCTCTTTTGCTCGGTTAAGCCTATGCTTTTAGAATTTGTTTCCTCATTTGTTCTAAGCTTCAAACCAATTGACTTCTTCACTTAGTGTCATACATAAACAACTCATTACCTTTCCAATGTGCCAACTAATCAAGTACCCATTGTAGTTTCTCATAACTCAACCTTTCCACTAGGTCTTCTTGTTATCTTCTTTTCAAATCCTCTTCATCAATCAATAGATGTGGTACTCTGCTAGATAGAAATTATCTCATCAGTTAAGTTTTAACATCAATGACAATATAACAATTGTTTCAATTGTAGTTTCTAACAATCTCCCTCTTTGACACCACAGGCAACACCATATGCATAGCTACCATACAATCCAAAAAGTATGTATAGAAGAAACTTCTATCAACTCTCTCTATGATCATATCTTCATTAATATCCTTAGCTTCATTCTGATTCACATCCAAATATCATCTCCCTCTTGGATAGATATCTCTTTTAATCTATGCATCCATTTTACTGAATCTCTCCCTCAACTATTCATGGTAACTTCACCTGCAAATCTCTCCCTCAGGTTACTAAATATCTCCCTCTTTGACAATAATGCCAAAGACATTCATCTTCACCATGTATATATCCTCATGTCAGCTCTCTGAATTATATGCTCCCTATGTCATCTTTCTCATGACTGATCAACATCTTGTTGTTTACTCTTCACAACTTTAGGCAACTCCTAAATTGTAACCTTCAGGATTGCAAATCCATTTCAAGTTCATTTTGTATCTCTGCCTCCTCTTCTAATTGCTCGATAATTACTTCCTGATGCTTGACATCCCCTTACTATAACTTGACAAATTCTTGTTGTTTCTCGATAGCTTTTTTCTCAGGTTCAGGTAAATTGTTGGCCTCTCTATCTTCCATGTATATGAATGATCTGTAATCTTCAGGTTCTTGCTTGCATTCAATTTCATTCTTTTCTGCATATTCATCAAGTCTAACATTTTCACTTTCCACAACTTTTTAAGTGTTAGAATTCAAATACTTATAAGATTTTCTCTTAGTGGAATAACCTAGGAATATACTTTCATCACTCTTAGGATCAAGTTTTCCATTCCTATTGTCCTTCAGTAAATAACATTTTCTTCCAAAGACTTGAAAGTATTTCACATTAGGTGCATAACCATACCATAACTCAAAAGGTGTAGCATTTGTACCTTTTTTGACTTGTACTTGATTTAAGGTATAGACAGATGTACTTATAGCTTCTCTCTAGTACTTTTGTGCAATATTTTTATCTATCATCAACATTCTATCACAATCCATGATTGATCTATTCCTTCTTTCTGCTATACCATTCGGTGGAGGGGTCCTTGGTGTAGACATTTGTCTCTTAATTCCTCTATCATTGCAGAATATGTTGAGCTCATTAGATATGATCTCTCCTCCTCTGTGAGATCTCAGAAATTTCAAGCCCTTACCTATTTCTTTATCAACTTTTTACAAATACCACTTAAACAATTGAAAGGCATCATATTTTTATTTAAGAAATACCACAATCATCATTCTAGAGTAATCATCAACAAACAAAATAAAATATTTATCACCATAGTAGCTTTGCACTCCAATAGGTCCACAAAGGTCAGTATGAACCAATTCCAAAATATCATCAGAAGTATAGGTTTTTCTCCTGAAACTAGACTTTGTCATTTTTCCCAATTGACATGCTTACACATCACATTATCAAGTTTCTTCAATCTTGGTAATCCTCTACCTCTTTTCATCTTACTAATGCCTACCAAATTATCAAAGTTCACATGACACAACCTCTTATGCCATAACCATACATCATCAAATAGGTCTAGATAGAACAAATTACCTCTTGTTTGTTCTCCACTTCCAATTAGTTCACCAGTGGCATAAATTTTTTTACCTTTTTTTTTATGGAATTCAACTCAGTAACCAGAACTGTTTAACTATGCAACACTCAACAAATTATAGTTAAGTCCTTCAACCCAATAAGCATTATCACATCTCATCTTATTAGTCAATCTTATTGATCCTTTTCCTTTCACAAGACATGGTGCATCATTAACAAACTTAACACTACTACCTTTGTAATGATTTAAGGTTTCAAACTTACTTTTATCACCAGTCATGTGATGTGATAAACCACTATCAATTATCCATCTATCACCTTTAATCACATATGAAATAAGTGCAATTTTCTCATCTTCATCAAAATCATATTTCATAGCAACATAAACAACTTCTACATCATGATTATCAGGTTCACTACCAGATTCACTGTCAGTTTCTTCTTTAGCAATATAATAGGATTTCTTACCTTTGTCCTTGTAGTCCTTATACCTTTTGTAATATTTGTCATCCCTTTTGTCTTTGTACAAGTGCTTTCTCTTCTTTCATCCTTGTCATTCCTGTTAGGACATCTTGCTACAATATGACCAACTTTATTACATGAAAAAAAGATTATAAGAAGTTTACCTTTGAATTTTTCCTTTTCTCTAGGAAGTCTTCTAGCCATCAATGCCTCGATATCATCAAGATCATCATTAGAAGTATCATTGTCACTATTCACACATCTTTCTTTTCCTTTCTTAGACTTATGAAGAACCAATTGAGATTTGAATGTGGAATCGACATTCTGAGTAGTGAAATTATCAAAATTTGACAACTCAAAAGCAGTAAGTCTACCAACAAGACCTTCCAAAGTTAAGTTATTACTAGGAGCACATCTCAGTTCTTGTATCACAGAAAATATAATAGCATAAATAGGAAGTAGGGTTCTCAATACCTTGATAATATTAGTTTCATCATCAATATTTCCACTATCTCCTCTAATAGCATTCAAAACCTCCTTAACTCGACCACAGTATTGCACAATAGTCTCACCTTCCAACATTCTCATTTCATCAAACTTACCTCTCAAGATTTTACATTTGGCTCTTAGTACATTTGTGTCTCCACCATACATGGTTGTCAGTGTGTCCCACATTTTCTTTGCATTGGTACAGTCCTTGATGTCTTCTAATTTAGGATAGTGTAGGGTAGATGCAATGTCCAACATTGCCTGATTGTGTTCTTTCTTTTCCTTCATTTTTTGGGTTTTCAAAGGTGTCGGTACTGCTATGTAATCATTTTCCACATAATATTTTGTTGCATCTCCAATTCCAGCTAGGTGTAGCTTCATCAAGGGTTTTTGTGTTACCAAAATACTTGTGTTATGTGATTGTTATATTGATTTCATGTTGTTTACTTTCTTAATTTAACTAGATGATTGATTTATGCAATTAGATTCAAGTTATTTTGATCGGTTATTATAGTATTCAGTTATAGATCAGAAAGGTTGTTACAAGTAAAGTTTTGTAGGCACTAATTAACCCCTCCCCTCTTAGTACCTATCTCTCCTAATTCCAACAATTGGTATCAGAGCTCAGTTCTCTTGTTAAATAGTTTAACCATTGAAGGGTAAAGATCTAAGTCATGGAGAGATACAAACTTGACAAGACTATTAAAAATCATAAGATACAAATACAGATGTTTGTGGAATAGTATAAACAAGCCAAGGAAGAACCGAAGAAATTACTGGTTGATAGGAAGAACCTTCCAATTCAGATGAATGAAATAAGTTATCATGAGGAACCTATTGATGAAATATTTGATCATATTGGATCAAGCTCTAAAAGTATCTTTGATGGATCCGAAATCATAATCTCTGAGTTATCTGAAAAGAATTAGCATATATCTGAGCAAGTGAAAGCACTTCAAATCGGTCATGAATCTCAAATGGTGATAATGGTGGAAATCATGAACAATGCTAGACAAGCTGAACAAGATTAGAATCTAGCTATTGAAGACCAAAGACTGATGACTGAACAACTTCAAGCAAAAGAAAGTGAAATACAGAGACTCACTAATCGTCACTTCAAAGTATCAAATCAGATGATGACAGTTAATCAAGAAATGAACTGAGTAAATGGAGAATTATCAAGAAGACTTGGAGATGTTGCAATACTGAGAGAAGATAATGAAAAATTGTGAAATGAAATAAAGACACAAAAGCAACACAATAAAATGATGAATATAGTTGAGGACAGCTCTAAAAAGATTGATGATATCCTGACTAATCAGAGGAGATTTGGAAGCAGAGCCGGTATAGGCTACACCAGTGAAGGAGAATCATCACAACAAGATGAACAAGTCAACAACAATCAAACTCAGAAACCTAAAGTGATGACATATTACCACTGTGGAAAAATAGGACATACATCTAATGTGTGTAGAAGCAAAGCACAAGGTAAACCTCTTGTTATTCCTAAATTCAATGGATATTGTTACTATTGTGGTAAGTTTGGTCATCCAGCTTATGAATGCAGAGCTAAGAAGAATGACATTGCTAATAATACTACTGAGGAGAAAATATGCTATACTTGTAATAAGCATGGACACATTGTAAGGGACTGCAAGGCGAAAATGAAACAAGTCTGGACACCTAAAGAGAAACAACAACAAAAGCCATATCAACTGAAGAGACAAGGTAACTCATATGTTTTGGATTATAATACATGGACTAATTGTACTGCATGTGGTTGGTATGGACATATTGCAGCAAACTATTACAGAAAGAGTCGGATTGGACAATCAAGAAACTGGAAAATGCAGGAATGGCATGTATGCACTGTCATAAGGTCGGTCATGTAAGCAAGAATTGCAGAGATTGAGAACTTGATGAAAACCATATATTTGAGAGTGGATATAACATTGCAGATATTATGAAGTTAAGGAACACAATGTGGAAGAAGGCATCTAATGAGATTGCTAAGTCTAGTAACACTGTCAGTGAAACCTCATCCACTAGACTGGGTGACATCGGTACCTCCACATAAGATGACAAAGGTATGTATGGAACTGACATTTTAAATGATCACATTTTTCATATAGCTCCTTTTATATGATGTACAAACACCAAATTTGCATGAATAAAGATGCACCATGGTTTATGTGTTATAAGTTTACAAATGTTATATAGTCAGTAAAAGATGAAATGTGAGTTGGTTACCCATTAGTGATCACTATACAAGGTTAATCAACAACAGTACAAACCGATGAAGAAACTCTATGTTAACTGAGAAAAAGATATTGTAGACATTATCGAGCTGACAACCACTTCGTACCGAAAGTTAGGTCACGCATTTAATGCATCAAAGTTTGAGCGAGAATATTGAAACCCTATAAATACATGAAAATAGAGTTCATTGTTAGATTGCAATTTTGAAGAAAGGAGATTTTTACAAAGAAGAGTTCGAGCTAAATATTTTTAGAATAGATTCAAAGCTACTGTAGATTGAACCGATGACAATTCTTTGACGATAACGAGTAAGTTCATCTGCCTACCAAACACTGGTTATCTATTGTTTTCTGAAACCCTAGAAATAATTTATGGCATTGACTTCGACCGCAAGAAAACCATAGAACATTGAGGAGGAAATGGAATTGATTGTTAGGGCACATTTTGCTGAGGAGAAATTCAAACCTCATCCCAAGGTCGTAGCACAAACAGATGATATGGGCACATTTTCTAGTATTCTAGATAAGGTTTTGTTAACTTAAGATGTTAGGGCCTACATTCACTACAAGATCGATGAAGTATGTGATTTTGAGACCATTGTAGCTTATCAGCAAATCTATGGACTGGATGGAAAGATCAAATCCGAATATAAGAAGATTGAGGAGTTAGGGTTATGGTGTTTCACATACTTCTCGCAATCCTTTCACAATGACTAGATAAGAATCGTGCTAAGCAAATTTCATGACATAAAATTTTGGTTAGATAAACCTATTGAGGTCACTAAGAAGATTATCAGTAGGGTTACTAGGTACCCTACAACCGACAAAGCCAAAGCCTTTCAAAGTTCATCTTGTCTTGATGTAGAAAAGAACACTAGAGCTCAATGGGATGGTAGGGCACTAAAAATATCAACTATCAAAGATCCAGTGGTAAAATTCACAGCTCATGTCATCGGGTACAAGATATTTCAATTAAGCAGACCAAATAGTGTACCCTGCAGTGCCATGGACATGGCTTACAAAATTATGAAGAAAGATCACTAGGTTGATCTTGCCGAGCTACTACTACACCAACTACATGACAATATGAGGACAATAAAAGAAAAGAAGTCCAATACATGTAAGTACAGACCACTGCTTGTCCATACATTTCTCTATTTACAAAAATATGTACCGGGTATTGGTAAACTGGCAATCAGACAAACCGATAACTGCTTAAATCGGTGAAATGATGAGAAGTCTAGGAGACAATCTAAACAAGGAGTTCAATGCATATTTCAAGGAATTTCAAACAAAAATGCAACAAAGAAGTAGAATTCCAAAGGAATTAGTAAGTAAATTTGAAGATGACATATGCTTTGTGGTAAGCACAGACCACTCAATGATAAAGGCAGTATAACCGAGAACAAAATGGCTAGCACCGATGGGTTATGAAATGAATCATGATTTCACTTTGAAATCTATTAATGCATTACTGGCATTACCGATAGACATCACTGCTAGTATGTTTGGTGTATATGAGGAAGCTAAGTCTAGAATCACAATGGACATAGAGACCGGTAAAATGTCTAGAAGGGAAAAGAAAATGAGAAAAGATCTCTCAACAAAATATGGAAATGTATCTGACTCACCTAAGGAGTCACCGGTTGATGAGACAACTGAAGGTTAGTTACAATTGGCTGACAAGCCCTATGACAATGAGGAGACTGAGTTAGACAAAGAAAAGGATCACACACCGGTTCCTCTCACAAATGATGAAGAAGAAATTCAGCTACCCACAACTGATGAACAAGATATTCAGCTACTAGAACCTGAAGGAATGAGGACACGTTCATCAACTACAGCACAATCTACTGAGAAAGAAGAAGCAGTAAAAGTAGCAAAAAGAAGAGCAGCTACACAAATGAAGAAATACATAAAGAGAAAGAACAAGAAGGTAGCTGAGCCACCTAAGAAAAAGAGGAAATACATAAGGAGAAAAGAAGATATAGAGGAGATTGATACTGAAAATGACCCTGATCAATTCAAGCTAGTTCATAACAGGGGAAGTACTATAGAAGAAATTATTGAAGATATAATTGAGAATGGAAATCTTACAGATCCAGGCATAGGAAAATTTGGCAAAATGTCAATTGAGGACAAAACAAAGATAGAACATGCTATTGTCCAAATGATGATAAAATTCAAGAGAGTACTGATGGAATTTGCATGTCAATTGCCAAAAGAACTTGATGACAAAATAAGTGAGAGATGGGCTATTGCATTAGATACAAAGAAAAGGAAAAGAGAACGATCATTAGGCTGAGCAGCCTCACACTTTAGCTATGATGAAGTAAGTGAATACATGACAAAGTATCAGGCTAGATTTCTAGTCAAGAATAGAGCAATGCAGATCATGGATGAGAATGTGGATGATATGGATGTCATATGTGATTCTCTATGGACATCAACTTTGAAAGAAGAAGAGAAAGCTGAACAGGAAGCATTTTCTGAAACTATCTAAGAAGAGACACAGTTCAAAAGATAAAGGTATTTTCATTGATAATAAAAAAAGTAAGAAAATAGAAGACACTGGTATATCAGTTGTCAAGGTAATTGATATCACAAAACCAAAAGAAGAAATCAAAATTTCACAGGATGCACCAGATCAAGTTAAGATCCACTTGCAAAAGAAAACTGATGATGATGCACTCATTGAGGACATCACTAACGGTGATCCTGATGATGTGGATGATGAAGATGTGACCATTGCACCATATAAAGATGAAGCATTAGACATTGCTAGTGTGCTCACATCACTATTGGGTGAACTACCTGTACTTGCAGAGGCAGTTGAAATAATATCACAAGTACAACTTGATGTCTCTTATCTTGAGCCAACCAAAGATACTACTGAGATTCAAGCACCCGAGCAACCTGCAGATACAAATGAGCCTAACAAACTAGAGGCACAGTCTACCGAAACAAAGGAACTAGAAGAAACCAAGTCAACCAAGGTAAACCACCTAACACTACAACCGAGACTCCCACGCAATCTACTGAGGAGAAGAAAAAGGATGATACAGTGTCAACTAGGAAGGATACTCTGAGGAGTGAAGAAAAAGCTATTGTCATAAGTGAGAAAAATTCACCTCTTGCCCAGAAGAAGAAGAAGAAGAAGAAGAAAGCCAAAGGGCCGGTCACCATTGATGAAGTTATCATTTTACCGAAATGTGGACTGAGAACCCTAAGCCCCAAGGAACTAAGTAGGTATGGGGAGTTATGTTCAAGGAAAGCGGCACAAGAAAAGTTAAGGCAAGAACACAAATGCAAAGAAGTGTTAAATGATGTATGGGATATTCTATAGCAGATAGTACCAGAAACAAATATTGATGAGAATACTCCCATCATAGATCATCTTGCCACACTCGTCAACAAAATCAATTCCCCTAATACAGATGCAGACAAAAGAATAGAAGAAAGGGAAGAATCCAAGCTTCAGAACAAATTGACAGAAAGGATCAGCATAGAAGTGGCACTAAACAAAGTAAAATTATCTGAGGTCATTACCGAGGTAAAATATATCACCCAGATAATCTGTCAACTTCTAATCAAGCTTTGTACTTCAGATAGATTCACTGAAGAAGTCAGTGAAAAGATAAAAGGTTTAGAAGAAGAGATAAAGTTGAGTACACAAGAAGCTATCATTGAGCCAACTGCTTTCTTAAAGCATATTAACTAAGTTTAGCAACTCCGACGGCTGATAGCAGATTTAAGGAAACAAGAAGTGCACATCACTGATCAGGTTACAGAGTTACGAAAACAACTCGCTCCTTACCTAAAGATTTTTGAAGCACACATTGTTAAAGCTAAGAAACTTGTAGCAACACCAGAGAGTTCAGTATTGGATAATATCTTTGACATGCATGCACAAGTCGGTCTTGAGCATATTGCTCTTACCAACTTGAAAGAGGAGTGGGACAACCTCTTGGAGTCTGTACAGAACCCATCCAAACATTTTTGATAAGATGTAAGTGTGCATTAGATTTTTATTTTTTTTTGCATTTGGCATTATTATCAAAAAGGGGGAAAAACCATGTATATGCCAAATTAGTATACTTTGATATGTATATTACATACTACCAGGAGCATGCACCGAGGGGGAGTACTTTTTGTACTTAGAAATTTTTTGCTATGTATATGGTGGAGATATAAGGAATATATAGAAGCATTTTGTCTATATACATTTTTTAAGTTTTGATACTAATGCCAAAGGGGGAGATTGTTAATCTCTATTGAGCATTTAAGATTTTCATTAGTATCAAAGGATAGTAAACAGGTCGGTCGGTTACTTATATTGAGACAATCGGTAACTAGAAGTAAGACAGAGCAGTCGGTAAAGCTTTTTACACCGAGAATCACATAGTTAACCAAGCACCAATGACATCGACACCAACGATTAGTAAACACCAAGCATCACAGTATATACCGAGCAGATTATACAGTGTTTACCGATGATCACAAAAAATGGCATAGTAATCAGAAATGGCACATTATTCTATGCAAATAGTTATAACAGATCATAAAATGGTTTACCAAGATCAAGGAGCATTTATTGTAAAAGATATTCATTAAATGCAATGATTATCTTATTTGTATTAACTGATCTAGGTTATTTTGCACCGTAGATCTTAGGGTTATGATTATTTTTGTAACCTAATTTTTGCTAAGGCGGCAAAACAAGACACTATATATTTGGTATTTTCGCACCATTTTTATGAGTTTGGTGAACTAATATATATGAATCAAGGAGAACTTGAAGACATTTCCTATCTTCAAGACAATCGGTTTACTGAGCAGAACAGAGCACAGAGGATATCAGATTGAGCAGAATCAGACAAGGCTACTGAGCATAACAGAGCACAGAACCATCACAGATTTAAGGTGATATTTTGATGAGCATTTATAGATCTGTTTCAAAAAATTGTGTTGTCATCTAGCAGATAATTTACCTATTACTTTCTGACAATTGTGATAGAGTTTTTGATAAATCTCTTAACCGAGTAGACTTAACGGTCTTATGTAAATCTCTTAACCGAGTACACACTTCAATTAGTGTTGTTAAATCCTATAACTAAGTAGATCTAGTTGATCTAATATGTTACTCCTAACAGGGTAAGATCACCAGAAGTGATCAAAACGTGTAGCCTTAATAGGAAAACCTTTTCTATCAGTAGTAGTGAAGAATTTGTGGGTGTCATCCCCACCACTATTTTTACCTTCTAACAAGGGTTTTTGCATTACCAAAATACTTGTGTTATGTGATTTTTATATTGATTTCATGTTGTTTACTTTCTTAAGTTAACTAGATGATTGATTTATGCAATTAGATTCAAGTTATTTTGATTGGTTATTACAGTATTCAGTTATAGATCAGAAAGGTTGTTACAAGTAAAGTTTTGTAGGCACTAATTCACCCCTCCCCTCTTAGTACCCATCTCTCCTAATTCCAACAAGGAGTGGCCTTGCAAGAGGACTTAAGAAAATCCCATTAGAATGTTACCTTGATTAAAGCATTTACAACTGACTATTAGGTTAACCTTGATTAAAGAATTTTAACTGATACAATGGTTAGAAAGTAATAGTAGGTTAAGAGCTGATACAAACAACTCACTTTGTAAATACAAATCCAATGTAGCTCATATTCTGATTTACTGACAGACCTTCATTTTTATCTCCATCTCTAATCTTCTTTGAAACCCTTCAAGCAACCACCACAACACAACTCTATTCAGCTCTTCTCAACCTTCTGCTTAGGTTCACCAATCAATAGAATCAACCTCTTCCATAACCTCTAATCAAGTCATCCTTATATCTCCTCAACTAGATAGCTTAATCATTTTATGCTTAATCATCTCTGTAGATCTTAGGTTTAGGTCAGATTCATCGAATCCTTCCAATATTTCACTCTCCTTCTTTTCCTTCTAGATACTTCTCAAAACTTCTCTTTTAATCCATGCATAAAAATGGTTTACCATGCATTAAATGTTCTAGGTCATTCATCCTTATCTTCAAGATGTTTTACATAATCCAAGAATTCAACTGTGTTGGCTAAGAATCTCAATTCCTTCATAAAGTATAAATTAATGACACTCATTCATCACTATGTTCTTTTGCTCAGTCATCACTCGATAACTTGGTCATCACTAAAACTGTTCTTCTTGGCAATTACTATATTTGCTTGGTTCATTATTTGATACTCAGTAATTAATAATGCTTGGTCAACTCTAAATTTTCTCAGCTTATACTGGCACTTAGTCAACACTAGCATCACTCGGCTTACACTAAAGTTTCTTAATCTTCTGCTCTTTTTCTCAGTTAAGCCTATTCTTTCAGACTTTCTTTCCTCTTTTCTTCTAAGCTTCAAACCAACTGACTTCTTCACTTAGTGTCATAGATAAACAACTCATTACCTTGCCAATGTGCCAACTAATCAAGTACCCATTGTAGTTTCTCATTACTCAATACTAGTAGAATTTGGCAAATAAATGACTACATGAGTAAAACTTCTAGTCACGTGACTAAAACTTTTAGTCACATGACTAAAACTGATCGATCAAATTCTACTAATTATTTACAATTCACAAGTATAAATGGCTAATTTGGTCATCGGGTAAATTCACAAGGTCAGACAACTAAAAATGACTAAATAAATGACTAAACAATTAGTCACCCAAATAAAAAATGATTGAAAAAATGACCAAATAAATGACTAAATAATTAGTCATCTAAATAAAAATGACTAAATGAATGATTATTACTCCTTTATAATAACATTTGATAATATCATAGACTTATATACTTAGAAGTTCCATTTCACCAGTAATGCTTGTTCATCAATAGGCTTATTGCGTGAGAAATCCATCTACACCTGTCTCATGGTAGAAATATAGCTTTTAGGTGATTTCAAAATTGATCGATAAACAATTATGCCAATGGTGCCAAAGATTATGTGTAACAGAGAATACTAGAGATATCATATTAAAATACACAAAAAAATTAAAAATATTAACATTAATTATTAAAATTTCAATTTCAGTTCAATTAAAAAAAAAAAAATACAAATTATAAAAAACCATAATTTTTTTTATATTATAGATAGTTTACAAACTTTGATCTCATTCAAACAGTAGATAGTTTACAAGTTTTTTATGAGCTCCTTTTGAGCAGCCACACTAGAAACAACAATTGGAAGACCAATAGTCACAAAGATATCCCTCTTGGGATTTGAACTAGGGTTCCACAATAAGAACTCATTGCTTCAACCAACTAACCTAGACCTCTTGGACAAAACAAAAACCATAAATTTCAAATCAAGAAGTATAATTATAAATTCATGAAAATATAAAATAAACAATATAAATTACCTAAAATAATTCTAAATCGATAAAAATGATAGAATGTTAACAGCATATAAAACAATATTATAATTATAAAATATAAAAATAACACAGAAAAATTAATTTAAAATTATTATCTTTTGTTATATAATTATGTAATTTTTAATTATATTTCAAAAACTATAGTATACAATAACTTTTATAAACATAATGGAAAGTATACATACTATTTTTCTATATAATTCTTAGGTAAACAAATGAAATATTTTTTTAATGAATGAAGAGTATTATGTACGTATATTATAAATAATAGATCTACTTATTTAAAAAATAACCAATTTTCCAAAAATATTATTTATAAATACTATAGATTTCAATAATTAAAATTTAGTTTGAAATAAGTAAATTTTTGTATAAAATTTAATTTAATATCAATATTATTCTATAAAACTAATAATAAGATATATGTTATGCATTATTCAAATTTATAAAAATATTAAATATATTTATAAAATATAAAAGTACTTAATAATATTAGTACATATATTATATAATATTATTAGAGACACCAAAATCTATAAACTTTATATTAGTAGAGCAAGTTCATGTATTAGAAATCTACAACCATCATTAAATGATAAACAATAAATAGAATTGACATGTCTACGGTAGTAAAAATTTCAAATTATATGCATAAGTACAGGCAAATTTTTTGCATAAAGAACAATTCCTAAAAAATAAGATAAGAAAAACATGCAATTTCTACCAAGACAGGTAGAGAAATAGCCGGAAATGTGTGTCCCATTCAATTTGCATAAGGTTTTCCTTTGTACAACATAGGATCCTTCCCTAAGCCCCTGATTCTGAGGAGTGAGCTCATGCAAGCTTAGGTATGGTGTATACAGACACTTTGGAGTTTATATCTATGATCGCAATGTTTGAAGATTCATATCCTATGGGCGCGAGATTTGTGATTAACTGATTGCATGCAAAGTTGAGCTAACTAAGTTAAGTGCATTTACTCACTTGGTGATCAATAAAATACCTCAAGGAATCTTAGTTCTTCACAATTTGATGAGAAGCGACCAAGGAGAGAAGAGTTAAGAAGCATATCAAACCACCAGATAGCTACATTGTGTTATTGATCGAAGTGGAATTCCCAAATTCAGCATGTTAAAGGTATTTAGATCGTTTACTCAAATAGGAAGTTATGGATGCACCTGTGATATACGATGTTGTGGATAGGCCAAGATCTAAGTTTAAAAGACACCCCTTTAAGTCTTGTGAGGATGACCCTAAAGGAGCTTTTTGCAAACATGACATGACGTCCTGTAGGTAGAAGATACTAGGGCATACATCCATTAAAAGTATGAGACAATAGGAGATGCAGAGATATTCAAGGAAGTTGATGAGATGATTGAATCAGATGGAAAAATGAAGGATGAGTTTAAACACCCAGATGACCTATCCATCATGAAGTTAACCCTCATGAATGAAATCAATGAAACATAATGGTTCAAGATAATACTTAGTAGAGTTCATGACTAGTTTATTTGGATAGGAGAGCAACTTGTGAAGATCTGTAGTTAGCTAATTCATGACATTACTGGGCTAGATAACACTGGAGCTATCCCTGTGGCAGAAATGAACATTAAAAATAAATATGAAACCCTAACTCATTCAAAATGGTACAAGAAAACTATGACTATCAATGACATATTCCAACAAGATGTAAGACTAGTTGGAATGCTTCTAGGATACAAGCTATACTATAGTAGTAGACCTAATTCAGTTTCAGCAAGAGTTATAATGATGGCCTATAGGATGGTGAAAGAGGGAACCAAATACAACATTTTTTGGAAAATGTAAAGATAATTAAGAAGGATAAGTCTAAGAAATTTAGATTTGGCTCACTACTAGTTCATATGTACATACATATTGAGCATAAGTTTCTCAAAATGCACCCTAGAGCATGGAAGGACAACATACCCACTAGCATTCAGATATCAGATATCTATCAAAGACAAAATAGTACATGGGTAGATGGTGAACTATTTTCCATGATCAAGATTCTATAAAGTAAAATAAAGGAAAGAAATAGAATCCCTAAGGAATTGGTTGAGAAATACAAGGATATAATCTATTTCATTGTTGAAACTAATTGTGTATGTTTTGAAGCAGTTGAACCTAGAGTGAAATGGTGTTACCTCATGGGCTATGAGGTCAGTTCTAAAGTTATTGTGATGTAGATAGAACATGTACTAGCTTCTAAAGTTGACACATCTGTGGAGAGATGGGGCACATATGAGGAGAAGTCAAAGAAGAACATGATAGAGGTACAAGAAAAATGAAGATAGAGAAAGTGGTTGATGATATGGCAATGAAGGCCAGAATGAAAAAGGAAGAACTAAAAGGAGTAAGAACCAAGTTGACTGAAGGAACCTCTAGATCGGCATGCATGAAAATTAAAGCCCCTCCACCTTCAGAAGTAGAAAACATAGTAAGTCCTACTTCCAATATCATTGATCTATCTATCATTCTAGGGAAGATAGCACAAGCAGATGCACCTACGAGAACACCTAGGAGATCCACTAGAACAACCAAACCCAATAGCTCCAAGAAACAAAAGGTTGAAGTAGAAGCAAAGAGAAAAGAAGATAAGGTAACTGAGAAGAAATAAGAGAAAGCATTATAAAAGAAAATAGAGAACCTCTAGAAACCAAACATTAAAAAATTACATAAAAGGATAATAAGAGATGGTAGCTTGAAGACACTAAACAAATAATATGAGAGGTATGAATCTGATAATCAGTTGGTAATTGAAGATGTAGTGATTTAGCATTTATTGGTTTACAAAAACAATCTATTGGAAGTTGACGGTAGTATACCAAAAGACTTTTATGGAAAGTTAGAAATTAGGAAACAACTTATATAGATAGAAGATGAAGCTATAAGGAACAAAGCAATTAAGGACATGTTTCCTGTAGTATCTATACAAGAAAGATAAAAGATAATTAAGGAGCTCAAACCCTTATTAAGAAAAAAAGCCAGACTTGTGAAAATAATGGCCAAAAAATATGATGAAGTCATTGAGGATACACATAAGGCACTAGATAAAATACTAATGAGTGACATTCCAAAGAAAGCTTCACCTCCTAAGGCTACCAAGCCCATACCTATAGGAATAGGAGAAATCTCTAAGTGAGTTGAGGGTATCATGCAAGGAAGAAAAGTAAATGTTGACAAGCAACTAGACTTCTTTGTTGCTGGTGTGCATGTAACTCTTGACACTACACTTTATGAGAGTGATCCATTTCAAGGGAACATGGAGAGTGCAGTGACAAAAGAAGAAGGAAAACATGAAGAGGAAGGACAAAAAGAGGAAGAACAGAAAGAGGAAACCAAACATAGAGAAGACATAAAAATAGGTAAAGGAGAAGAGGTAAGAGTTGAAGTTAAGAAAGAACCTGATGCTTCCACCACTTTATTATTAGAAAGCATAGACAATATTGTGGTCACTGATGTAGAGAACATGGATGAGGATGAATTGACGAGATTATCCTTCATGGCATTCGCTAAGGCAAAAGAAAGGTTAGAAAAAATGGAGACAAAAAGGTTAAGGTAATTGTTAGGGCAGTTGATACAATAAACAATATACTTCCTATACCTCTTATTTTTCAAGGAAAAGATGATACAAAGAATCTTAATATAGCACTAGAATATTTTGATAGTCACTATGAGTCTCTAGTGAAGATCGCAGAAGAGAAGGCAGAAAAAAGATACCTAGAGAAAAAGTTGAAGGAAGTATGCCAGTCTATTTCATGGGACTTGGGCATTCTAAAATCAACTACATCTAAGGCCAAAATTTGTGTCTCACATGGAAGAAATCTATATAGCTATTTTGTTAACCATATCAGACACTTTCAAAATATTGAGGATATAATAGCTAAGGATAGGGCTACTTTGGATAGTATGATGGACAGTTGTGAGACCTCCTCACAAACTGTATTGGAGATGGACAAGAAGGCATCAAAGATTTCTGATAAGATGAATGTATTGGATATAGAGAAAGGGAGAGTAATGACAAGATTTGGTTTTCTGAAAAGTCTAATCACTCCTAAACTATCAATTCTAGAGGGACGTCTTATTGAGATGGAGAAGATTGGGGAGTCAATGTGTTGAACCTACAACAGATTTAGAACTTGATTGATGAATATTTGTGATTTTCAAATCACTGAAGATGTTGTATAGATATGTAAGATGATTAAATCAGTAATATGTTGTCATTGATATCAACTAGCTTGACAATACTTATCTTGTAAGTTACTATACCCAAACATCTGAAGAAAGGATAAAGAAGAGATGAAGAATAGTAAATATCTACATAAGGAAGATGTATATGTTAGATGAGGATAAGGAATACATTGGGTAACTTATTGATGAGTCTATGTCTTTATGTTATTGACTTGATTATGTTGCATTCATCTAGAATGAGGAAAAGAGTTGAAAGACACAAAACAGTGTTGTCAGTTAGTGAAGGATTGTAGTATACACCGATGAAGTGTAGTGTATATTGAGCACAGTAATAACTGAGCTAGTATTCACTGACACCGATGCATTTCTTTGTTAACCGAGTAGGAGAAAAGAATTAAATGATCAGTTTAGCCATTAGCATTGATGAGCTGAAAAGTGCATGATCACGAGGTTAGAGATAAAGTTTTTTATGATGATCGATGACTAAAAAAAATCAAAGAAGATCTAATGGAGCAAAATGAAACATGTTATTGACACATCAGCCAAAGAAAGTTAAAGTGGCAAAATCAGTGGATGAGATTAAGCGGAAAAATCTGATGGACAAGAATAAAATGGTTTACATGTCTATATTAGAGACTGATGATTTCACGATGAAAGATGCCGGAAGAAAAAGGAAATTGAAAAATTATCGCGTGAACAAGTTTTCATGCATTCTGATCATACAAGTTAAGGAGAATCAAACTGCAGAGCATTACCGAGTGACAGTGAGTAATTACCGATGGATAGTAAGTTGATATATTGTTGAAACATAAGTGTTACATTGATCATAAGATTTGTATGAGCTAAATATTGATTTGTATATCTGAAATTGAAGTTGTAATAGATCAGATCACCTACTATTACATATTTAACCATTGTACATAGTCAAATATCTTAACATAGTGGACTAGTAAAGTATTTTTATGTATCATTCATAGAATGAACATTGTTATCCTGTCAACCCCATAGTGAATGTTGGTTGGACAATAACGGTTGGTCTTAAATCCTCTAACAAGGTCACACACAATAATGTGTTTGTAACCTTTAACAGGGTTGGGTCTTCACCGACCTCACTTCAGAAGAGTGAATATTTTTGGGTTGCCAGTCCCAAGTGGTTTTTCCCTTAACAGGATTTCCACGTTAAATCTCTTGTGTTATGTGTTGATTGTGATAATTTTTTATTGTCATACTTTACATATTACATGTTAGATTTGATTGGTAATCATATAAGATGTTAACTGGCAATCGGTAAAAGCATTGACATAATAAGTATTTTAGTTTACCGAGTTGTAGAAGTTTAAGAAATTGTTTTGGATTATACATTTTGAATTGGGAAAGTGAGTAATTGATTCACCCCCCCCCTCTCAGTTATTCTAACAATTGGTATCAGAGCATTGGTTGCTTAGAACAGAGTTTTAAGGACTTCAGTACAAAGATCTCAAAATGTATAAGAGGGAAGTGCCAAAGCTGAATAAGGATAACTTCGTAATATGGAAAAGTTAGATGAAGCTACACATATCAAGAATTTGGAATTCTGCCCTAACATTAATGGAGAATGGATTTATTTCACCACCAATTGGACCTTTGACACTTGTTCAATTGAGAGACAAGCATGAACATAATGTCACTATGATGGAGATTGTTGCTTTCTATACAGATGCTGAATTTGAAGACATCAAGGAATGTTATACTTCTAAGAAGATGTGGGATAAACTTGCTTGAATTTATAGTGGAGATGCAAATGTCAAAAGAGTTAGAGCTGAAAGCCTAAGGGGAAGATTCGATGACATGAAAATGAAAGAAGGTGAGAACATTGTGCAATACACAAACAGACTAAAAGAGGTGGTACATGCTATTAGAGCATCAAATGGTGTTATTGATGATGAAATAGTGATAAGCAAGATTCTCAGAACTTTACTACCAGTTTATGCAATCAAGATATCTACAATTCATGAAACAAGGTCTTCTTCCAACCTTACTCTTGATACTATGATTGGTAAGCTCACAACCTTTGAATTGAATAACTTTGATAACAGTGTTATACCGACTATTGAATCCTCTTTTATGTCTTCTCTAAAGATTGCTAAGTCTAGTAGTAAAAATAAGAATGATAGTGATAGCAATACTGATGATGAGCTCGATGAACTTGAAGCTCTTATGGCCAAAAGGTTACCTAAAGGTAAAGGTAGATACAAAGGTAAATTACCTTTAGCATGCTTTAATTGTAAAGAAGTTGGTCATATTACTACTAGATGTCCAAACATGAAAGATGATGATAGAACCAAAGACCGATTTGATAGAAGCCATGGGAGAAGAGACAACATAAGCTACCGACACTACAATAGATACAACCGAGACAAGTATGATAAAGGAAAGAAGGTGTGCTACATAGCAGAAGAGATGTCACTGATACCGATAGTGATGAAGATGAAGAAGTAGTATTTGTTGCTATGAAAGATGACTCAGAAGAGGATGAAAGGTATGTAGAGACAACACTTATCTCTAAGGTTAATAAAAATGACACATGGATAATAGATAGTGGTTGTACACATCACATGACTGGTGATGATGAAAAGTTTGATCATCTTGAGAAATACAATGGAGGATCAGTTAGGATGGGTAATGATACACCATGTATGGTAAGAGGTAAAGGATCCCTGATGATACATGATAGAATAAAATGTGAAAATGCTTATTGGGTAGAAGGACTGAACTATAATTTGTTAAGTGTGGCACAACTGAACAATACAGGACACCAAGTTGCTTTTGAGAGCAAAAAGGTAAAAATATTTGATGATGAAGGAAGACTAGTTGGAACTGGAGTACAATCAAGAAGTAATCTATTTTATCTTGATACTGATGAGTCTTCATGCTTGATGATGAAAAATGAAGATGCTTGGTTATGGCATAAAAGGTTATGTCATGTGAACTTTGATAACATGATTAAAATTAGTAAAAATAAAAAAGTTAGAGGTTTTCCTAACTTATCTAAGCCTGATCATGTTATGTGCCATGAATGTCAGAAAGGGAAAATGACTAAGTCTAGTTTCAAAAGCAAGGATTTCTCAACAAAGAAGATACTTGAGTTGGTTCATACCGACCTATGTGATCCTATGAGAAATCAAAGTTATTATGGTGATAGATACTTTATTCTTTTTGTTGATGACTATACCAGATTGATGACTGCCATGTTTTTAAAAGAGAAATCTGAGGCATTCAAGATGTTTAAGTGGTATAAGGCAAAAGTAGAAAAAGAGACTAGTAAAGTATTGAAATGCTTAAGATCTGATAGAGGAGGTGAATTTATCTCTGGTGAATTTGTGAATTTATCTCAGGTGAATTTGTTAATTTTTGTAATGAGCATGGTATTCAAAGACGGGTCTCTGCACTGAGGACACCACAGCAAATGGCATTGTTGAAAGAAGAAATAGGTCAATACTTGACTGTGCTAGGACACTGATGTTGCAAAAGAATGTTGCCCATACATACTGGAGAGAAGCTATTAGCACAACAGTCTATGTTCTTAATCGAGTACAATTGAAGGACACTAATAAGACACCCTATGAGTTATGGTTTGGACACAAACCCATTGTAAGTTATTTCAAGATTTTTGGAAGTAAATGCTTTATTCTGAAAGATGAAAGAAATGGTAAATTTGACTCAAAAGGTGATGAAGGGATATTTTTGGGATATTCCTCTAAAAGTAAAGCATATAAGTGTCTTAACAAGGTTACAAATAAAATAATTGAAAGTACTAATGTTCAAGTTGATGAGTTTGATGACAAGAATATAGAGGAAATCATAAAGGAGCTAGAAGACTACGATAGATTCACTTACATTGAACAACCTAAGTACCTACTGACACAACAGACAGTGATAACCGGTCAGTAGATAAACAATACCGAGGAACAAAATAGAGAAATCGAGGAGCAGGAAGGACATACCAAGGAAGCTAATGAACATGCACAGGATGAACAAGAAATAAGAGACAAAGTACTGGTAAGATTTTTTAGAAGACATCATCTTGAGACACAAATAATTGGAGATAGACAAGCTGGCATGCAAACAAGAAGCAAAGCAAGACAAGGTACATGTCTAGTTTGTGAATATGAACCTAAAAATGTGAAAGTTGCATTAGAAAATGATGAATGGGTTAATGCAATGAAAGAGGAAATAGAACAAATAGAAAAGAATAAAACTTGGAGTTTAGTATCTAAACCTAAGGACAAAAATGTTATTGGTACTAAATGGATTTTCAGAAATAAGCTGAATGAAAATGGAGAGGTAACTAGAAACAAAGCAAGGTTAGTATGCAAAGGATATGCACAGGAAGAAGGAATTGATTATGGTGAAACATTTGCACCTATTGCTAGATTAGAAGGAGTCAGAATGTTGCTTGCATATGTTGCAGATAAGAAATTTAAGGTTTATCAAATGGACATGAAGTCAGCATTTCTAAATGGTATACTTGAAGAAGAATTCTACATAGAACAGGCTGAAGGATTCATTGATCCAGACAACAAAGATAAGGTATGTAGATTACACAAATATTTATATGGTTTAAAGCAAGCACCTAGAGCATGGTATGAGAGGCTGCATAATTATTTACTGAGTATTGGATTTGTCAGAACCAGTGAAAATAGTAATCTATACATGAAAGGCAACTCAGATGATACTATCTTGATAGAAGAGATATTTGTTGATGATATCATATTTGGTGATAAAGATCAAATTTGTAAGTCATTTGTTGATGAAATGAGAAGTGAATTTGAAATGTCTATGTTCGGAGAGATTAAATTCTTTCTAGGATTACAAGTGATTCAACATAGTGATGGTATATTCATTACACAATATATCAAGGAAGTACTAAAAACATTTGGCATGGAAGATGCTAAGCCTATGGGAACACCGATGGCTACTGGATGTAAATTGACTAAAGAAGATGGAACTATCGAGGTAAATTAGACACTTTACCGATCCATGATTGGTAAGTTAATGTATGTAGTTCATAGTAGACCAGATATAGCACATGTTGTTGGAATAATTGCAAGATTTTTAGCAAATCCTAAGGAATCACACATGGTTGCTACAAAAAGAATCTTAAGATGCCTGAAGAAAATAGAAGACTATGGATTATGGTATCCTAAGGAAGGCAAGTTTGAACTGAAGGTATACACCAATGTTGATTGGGCTGGAAATGTGGATGATAGAAAGAGCACCACCAGAGGAGCATTCTTCTTTGGTGAAAGACTTGTAACTTGGACATTTAAAAAGAAGGCTTGTATTTCTCAGTCTACAACTAAAGTAGAGTATGTTGCTGCTACTACTAATTGTTCAAACATTGCATATATTAAGTAAGTGTTGGAAGGAATGAATGGGGTAATCACTGACCTAGTGATTATATAATGTGACAACACTAGTGCAATAAACATATCAAAGAATCCAATGATGCACTCTAAGACAAAGCATATATCTATCAATTATCACTACTTAAGACAACAAGTACAAGAGAAGCAAGTGAAGTTAGAATTTGTTACATCTAAAGAACAACTTGCAGACATATTTACAAAGCCTCTACTGAAGGATACATTTGAATATTTGAGGACAAGACTTGGGGTCCGTCCCCTGTCTACCGGTCACTAATGTGATCTAGATGTTGCATTAGCCTAATCTTATCAAAAGATCATACATGTTGATGCAGCATAGTTCACACTTTGGATCATGTATAAGGCTGTGAAAATATTAGAACATATTGGCATATCAGTATACAGAGATACAGGGAATACACGAGACAACAGAGAGTTACTTGGCTACTACAGAGCTATTTCATATTTTCTTTGGCATTGTTGTCAAAGGGAGAGAAGAGTCAATAAAATATTTGCTACTCAAAGGGAGAGTAATATAAAGAAGAGAGATCATGAACTAAGGGAGAGCAAATTGAAAATTTGTTGCAAAGAGCACAAAGAACAGATGGAGCTGAAAAGATCATAACTATAGAAGATAGCTGCATATGTGAATGTTGTTTGAGTAATGTAGTAATTAAACATATTAAGCTTAACCGAGTTACAACATTTGTTCACAAAGTTGTAGAATACATGTTTGGTATGTGTATGGCCTATTTCATATTATATGTTGCCATCAATGCCAAAGGGAGAGATTGTTGAACCTACAACTGATTTAGAACTTGATTGATGAAGATTTGTGATTTGTAGATCACTCAAGATGTTGTATAGATATGTAAGATGATTAAATTAGTAATATGTTGTCCTTGATGTCAACTAGCTTGATAGTATTTATCTTGTAAGTTAATACCCAAACATCTGAAGAAAGGAGAAAGAAGAGATGAAGAACAGTAAATATCTACATAAGGAAGATGTATATGTCAAATGAGGATAAGGAATACATTGGGTAACTTATTGATGAGTCTATGACTTTATGTTATTGACTTGATTATGTTGCACTCATCTAGAATGAGGAAAAGAGCTGAAAGACACAAAGCAGTGTTGTCTGTTAATGAAGCATTGCAGTATACACCAACAAAGTGTAGTGTATACTGAGTGTAGTAATAACCATGCTAGTATTCACCAACATCGATGCATTTCTTTGTTAATTGAGCAGGAGAAAAGAATTAAATGATCAGTTTAGCCGATAGGATTGATGAGCTGGGAAGTGCATGATCACGAGGTTAGAGATAAAGTTTGTTATGATGATCGATGGCTAACAAAAATCAAGGAAGATCTAATGGAGAAAAATGAAACGTGTTATTGACACATCAGCTGAAGAAGGTTATAGCGGAAAAATTAGTGGATGAGATTAAGCGAAAAAATCTAATGGACAAGAATAAAATGGTTTACATGTCTATGTAAGAGACTGATGATTTCACAATGAAAGATGCTGGAAGAAAAAGGAAATGACATAATTATCGCATGAACAAGTTTTCATGCATTCTGATCATACAGGTTAAGGAGAACCAAACTGTAGAGCATTACCGAGCGAGAGTGAGTAATTACCGACGGACAGTAAGTTGATATATTATTGAAATAGAAGTGTTACATTGATCAAAAGATTTGTATGAGCTGAATATTGATCTGTATATCTGCAATTGAAGTTTTAATAGATCAAATCACCTACTGTTACATATTTAACCATTGTACACAGTCAAATCTCTTAACAGAGTGGACTAGTAAAGTCTTTTTATGTATCAATCATAGAATGAACATTGTTATCCTATCAACCCCATAGTGAATGCTGGTTGGATGATAATGGTTGGTCTTAAATCCTCTAACAAGGTCACACCTAACAGTGTGTTTGTAACCTTTAACAGGGTTGGGTCTTCATTGACCTCACTTCAAAAGAGTGAATATTTTTGGGTTGCCGGTCTCAGGTGGTTTTTCCCTTAACAGGGTTTCCACGTTAAATCTCTTGTGTTATGTGTTGATTGCGATAATTGTTTGTTGTCATACTTTACATATTACATGTTAGATTTGATCGTTAATCATCTAAGATGTTAACTTGCAATCAGTAAAAGAACTGATAGAATAAGTATTTTAGTTTAGCGAGCTCCAGAAGTTTAAGAAATTGTTTTGGATTATACATTTTGAATTGGGACAGTGGATAACTGATTCACCCCCCTCTCAGTTATTCTAACACAATGATCAACTCTATACCCACATAATTGAAAGAAGTAGAGACTTCATCTTATGCATTGAATGACCTAATACATGTTAGAAATCCTTTGATCAAATCATGGAATGATGAAGTGAAGACCTTGGAAGACTCCTTCCAAGATATTCTAAAACTAGTGAGCAAGCACTAAGTCGTACATTTTTGTAAAATTTTACAATTTTAAGTATACCTTTTCCATTGATGTCAAAGGGGGAGAAGAAGAGAAGTAGAAAAATGAAAAGAAGTGAAGAAGTAAATAAAATATATATATATATATATGTGTGTGTGTGTGTGTGTGTGTGTGTGTGTGTGTGTGTGTGTGTGTGTGTGTGTGTGTGTGATATAGAAAAGAAAAAGAAGAGGGAAGAGTACAGTTAGTGTTTTGGACACTTAGTCATTTTTTCGCTAAGTGTTGTCATCAATCCCAAAGGGAGAGATTGTTTGAAAGTGATGTTTGGAGAGAAGTATGAAGAACTTGAGGGTTTTCATTTATGGAAACACATTTGATATGGTGATCGCATGAATTTAAGTATGATTGTTAAAATGTAGTCTTGAAAATGACTAAGTATGGAATCGGATTTACAGAGTATTGCGAAAGTGTTTCAGACATCGAAGACAATATATGATAGATGATAGCTTGAGAGATTAGAGGAATACATTTTGGGATGTATATGACCTTCAGTTAAGGTCACTTGAGTTTTGGTATTGTTATCTTTAAGGTACAGTGATATGAAGACATGCGAAGATAGAGGAATAGTAAAACATGACATATGAATAGTCATGATGATTAAGGGAATGTAAGATGGAATGGTAACATGCTAAGTTAGATAGAGATTGTGGATTTATAAAAATTTAGTAATACAAGATCACCGACTTAGTACTTACTGTTCACATTATTAATTATTATATTTTTCATTGTATTTGAGAGCCAACTAAATGATAGAATACATATAAATGAAGAGCAATTTATGAAAGTGAAGTATGAATATGATATGGATGCGAGATTAGGATATTAGTAATGGTTGATGGAAAATATGAGATTGAGGATTGACAGAGACTGTTGAGAACTATAACTGGAACTATCAAAGCATAGCATATTCTTGTTTTTGTTCACTCTTGAGAACACTTTGTAACCAAAGTATTGATTGTAAGAGTTGTAAGCTCAGTATACCTTTACCAAGGTTTTGTTTACCTTTAACAGGGTTGATATTCCTCTAACAAGGAAATGTACTATGTAATACTTAGCTGTTAACAGGGCTAGATCTCCTAACAGGGATATTATACTTTAATGCATAGTTGTGGGTACCATCCCCACTAGGGTTTTCTATTGGCCAGGGTTTCCTCAAAAAAAAATAATGGTGTTATGATTTGTGTGTTATTTTTTTATGTTCTTTTCATTTTTGCAATCAAATTGTTTATTTGGAATTGGTTTAAGTTTAATATAAAGTGTTATAATATTGTTTCACCCCCCCTCTCAGTATTACTCAATCCTAACAGATGATGCCATTAAGAATCCTCACACCACATTGTTATATCTTCATTAACGGTTCACAATATTTTGTGAAGAAGTAATTGAATGGCTCCTTGGTGCAGTAGATTGGTGGTACAAAACTGAATGGTAAATTCAAGGAACTGGGCATGTACATGATTTTATTTGGCTCCCAAATGTACCAAACATGGATAGAATTGATTGGGATAATAATGAAGATATTAAACATGCAATGCAATATTTTAATAGCTATGTCAGTGCATGGAATCCTCGCAATGCATCTCATAGAAGCAACATGGTGTATCAGTCTCTATTAGATGATCCTTTCTTACTAGATACACATGAGATTCTCGCTGCAAATCTTGCTCATGATTATGATGAGTTTGTAAACTGAGTCCAGAGACATACCAAATGTACTGAGTGAACATGTCTACACAAAAAAGAGAACAAGTTAACATGCAGGTGCAAAGCTCTGTGGAAAGAACAAAAAAAATCTACATTATCATGTGATAGTACTGGGAAGATACAGTATGAACCAACAAGAAATAATGATAGACTAAATATCCATAATCTAGAGATTCTTTCAATTTGGAGAGCCAACATTGATTTCCAACCCATGACCTCTTGAGTGCTTGTGCTCAAATATATTTCCAAGTATGCAACAAAAGCATAGAAACGCTCAGAGACATGTTCTGACATGCTACGAAGAATATCTTTTTCACGAAAAGAAGATGACCTGACCCTCATGGCATATCAAAAATTCTTATCTGAAGTTATTGTAGAGCATTATATAGGAGCACAAGAAACATGTCACATGCTACAAAAGTTACCACTTGTTATTTGTAGTAGGCCTTTCATCTCTTTGAATGTTGGACAAAAAGTGCTTCATAGAATAATTAAACATCAAAAACCAACCAGATACAACCCAACTACCTACATTATTATATAGATCATCCTTTAGAATCGGATACTATGTCACTACTTGAATCTGCAAGGACTTATTTGTACACTACAAATCACAAAGGATGCAAATAGAATGAATGAATAGTAAAGGCAATTGTCAATGTCTACCCAAAGTTCTACACAATCCCAGAGCCCACTCCAGAATAGTTTGAAACATTTTGTTGGAGCGAGTTGTTATTATATAAACACTTATGTAATGTAGAAACGGATATAGGGGTTAGTAAGGAAATGATAATTGAAAATTGGACATAAATGCATGGAATGGGATATAACGTATGGCACATTAATCACATCATTGATCAGAAAAATAGCTCTGAAGAAGAAGATGAGAATGAAGAGCAACAAATAGTGGATAATAGTATAGATGGAACAATGGAAACCAATGAGTGGGAGATAATTTTGGAGATGGGCTAGAATTATTTCTCTATTTCTCTCTAATGGAAACCAATGAGTTGGAGATAATTTTGGAGATGGGATAGTATCAAGCTAATTATCTCTCTCTCTCTCTCTCTCTATGCCTCTCTCCCCCCTCTCTCTCCCTCTCCCTCTCATCTTCCTATTCATTTATAAGTATATCTATGTGTATCTTTATCTATATTTATTCCTCTCTCTCTCTCTCTCACACACACACACACTCTCTCTATCTCCCACCTTCCTACCCTCTATATTTTCCCTTATTACCCTCTGTCCCCACATCTCTCTCTCTCTCTCTCTCTCTCTCTCTCTCTCTCTCTCTCTCTCTCTCTCTCTCTCCCCCCCTCTCTCTCTCTCACCACTTTTTTGTTTCTTGCAAATGGTGCACACGCTATAGCGCGCTAGTGCTATGCAAGACTATGCATGTTACGCTTTTTTGGTTTTTGCATAGGTTGCAAACATGTTAGCTTTTTGTATAGCACGTGTAGCCTATAGGGTGCATGCGCTATGTTTTGAATTGCCCAAGCCTAAGGCTTGGACACCCCAAGCCATAGCGCATGTGCCCTATAGGGCACACGCACTTTAGTGCATATGCACTATGGCCGTTAAGGGGCCAAAAAGGAAAGTGGCACCTTTTTGGTCTCCCATCTTTGTGCATATACCCTTACAATGATAGTTACTCTACAAATGGTGTTTTGACAAGAAGGTGAGTGTAGTGCACAAGCAAAATTCTGTAAAATATTGCAAAATATCTGAGACACAACCCCAATAGAAGATGATTGGAAGTTACTAATGGCTTGTACAGATATACACCTTACAACATCTAAAAATAAAGAATTTGACAGTGCTACGCATCTGTTTGCTACAAATGATTCAGTAAAGCTACATAATAAGATGTTGAAATTATTAAATTGTCTAATCGTAATAAGCACAATAATGAGTTCTGCAAACATAAATAATAATATAGTGAATGATGAACAATTAGAAAAAAAAGTAATCCTTTGCAGGGGACAACACATTATGCTTATGATGAATATATGGATAGAGATATGACTTGTGAATGGAGCTCTTAGTGAAGTGATTGACATTGTTTATGGGCAAGACTATAAGCCACCAAGTGTGCCTTTTTATATTGTTATACATTTTGATAATTATTGTGGGCCATCATGGAATGAAAAAGATGTAAAGGCTATACCAATTGTGCCTGTCACATTAGGCAGTCGAAGACAACTCCCACTTACCATGTCATGGGCTATTACTATACATAAATCACAGAGGCTCATGCTACAAAAAGAAACAGTTGACATTGGTAAAATAGAGAGACAAGGAATGATGTTTATGGCTATACCAAGAGTGAAATCTCTAGATAGCCTTTGTATCCAGCCTGCATTCATCTATGATAGGTACGCCAAATGTAGAAGAATCCATATATAATGAAATGGAAAATGAAAGAATCTCATCTAAATCAGTTGTCAATAGAAATAAAATACAACTATTTTGCATGCACTGAACAATAATGAACCTATAAAGCACTATCGGCATAACGCTTGGACCCTTCAAAGGTACAAGTGCTAGTTTAAAAAGTGTTTTGTGTGTTCTCCGAGAAAAATTCATCTGATACAATGACTAATTTTTTCTTTTTAACTCATTACCGAGGAAAATCTTCTCCCTCTTCCTAAAAACTTCTCTTACATTTCTTCCACTCACCTTGCATTTCTCTAGTGATTAATAAACTGCCATCAAAATCACTCAAACATCACGTTGGAAAAGAAATTTAACCTCCAATGAAGAATGCCCTTTCATATTCCAGTTTATGGCATTTAATCCCCTTTATTTTTACCTACCAATACATTTCAAAAACTCGTGCAATCATGAAGAAATAAAGAACACAATAAAAAAAGCACCAGATCATAAATTGAACCAATGAGATTCTATCTGCTACAAATAATAGGATATTTTGAACCTATCTTAACCTTCAGTATTTTTTTTACGAGAGAAAGAAAACTGTGTAAAGGATTACTTCGTTCTGAATAGCCATTTTTATTGAAATAGATAGAAACATATTGTAGATCGGGGTTTTGGGAAAGTTATTTGAAGCATTTTATTAAAATTTACTTTTTCTTTTATTTAAAACATTTTGTCCAATTATTTATTTAATTAAAATAAACTTCTTACTATTTTGAATGGAATTATGCAAGAAAAATTAATTACAAACTATTTAATTGTCTAGAAAATTAATTAAATAATCAAATTACTAATTTTATAGCTTTCATTCAAATGCTTAATTTTCCACAAAAACTAGAATTCACATTTCTTCAAAAATTTAAAATATTGTAAGATCACTGACATATTAATTTATTTTAAACTATGAGGAATTTTGATTTCATTAATTTCAAAGAATAATTTAAAAAAAAATATTCAAAAGGACAAAATTGTGTAAGTGTTAAACTTCAATTTTGAAATTTAAAGAAATGAAATGATTTCTAATATTAGAGAAATCAAGAACAATCAAAAAATTATATAACTAGCACTTGCACCTTTGAAGGGTGCAAGGGTTACACCGATACTCTTATATATATTAAATGATGTCACTATATTGTTGATGTAGAAAGATTGCTTGTAATATTGATATGACTGTTGTATTGTTTTTGCACACCCATTATTAGTTGTGGTAACAATATTGTAAGAAATGTCTCATTCTAATCAATACATGTGTGTAAGCATGGTAAAAATCAACATATTAACCAGATTTTCTAGTAAACTCTCTCTCTATATATAGCATGCATATTACATAGTAAAACATAAGGTAGAATAATTTCATCTTTATTGTTCCAGATGTGTGAAGTAATTATATATTGTTTGGAAAACTATGCTAAGTTAAATTACGTTATAAACTAATCCCAAAGTATAATTTATTTCAATTGTTAGACATCTATGCTTTCAAATTTGGAAATGAAATAAATCACACCATTGAATCTAAGAGAACTCACACACTCTCCCTATCCATGCATCTATATCTTTCTCGCTCACACACATAGACACTCATTCATTCTCCCTCCCTATCTCTATCTTATCATACCCCTCAGTACCTTTCATCTCTCTATCTAGACACACATTCCTTTATATATCACTTCCTATATATTTATCATTCTATCTCCTCCCATTTCTCTCTCTCCCACTCCCTTCCTCTTTGTCTCTCCCTTCATATCTCTTTCACATATACAAACACACACAAACTCCCTCTCCCTCTCCCCTCTTTCTATTATACATTTTACTCACCTCTTTCTCATTATCTCTCCTCATATCTCCCTATCTCACTAACTATCAATTCCTATGTGAAATGGAGAGCCTATCTTTTTGAAATTTTAATTCAAAATTGACTTTATCTCATCATCTTTATCTCTTCCTCTCCATCTTACTCTATATTTGTATGTCTTTTTATCTCTTCCTCTCTATCATTCCCTCTCGATATCCATATCTCTCTATCTTTACTTCTCCCTATACAAGCTATAAGAACCCATGAAAACACTCTTTGGAATGAAAAACCTCTCTCTCTCTCTCTCTCTCTCTCTCTCTCTCTCTCTCTCTCTCTCTCTCTCTCTCTCTCTCTCCTTTAAGTATTATTTCTTGTATGAAATAGATAACCTAGCTTTTTGAGATCAACAATTCAAAATTGAATCTCCCACTCCCTCCCCGCCTCCCCCTCCCCCTATTCATCTTCCTATACTTCTATAAGTATATCTATGTGTATCTTTATCTATATTCCTCTCTCTCTCTCTCTCTCTCTCTCTCTCTCTCTCTCTCTCTCTCTACATATATATATATATATATCTTCCTATACCTCTGTAAGTATATCTATGTGTATCTTTATCTATATTTTATAAGTATATCTATGTGTATCTTATCTATATTTTATAAGTATATCTATGTGCATCTTTATCTATATTTATTCCCCCCCCCCCCCCGCCTTCTCTTTCTCTACCTCTATAAGTATATCTACGTACATCTCTATCTATATTTAGCTATATTTATTCCTCTCTTTCTATCTCTCTCTAAGTATATCTATGTGCATCTCTATCTATATTTATCCATATTTATTCAGCTCTCTCTCTCTCACACACACATTCATCTTATTCACTAGCCTCCCTCTCCCCTCTCTCTCCTTGTCTCTTCTTATCTCTATTGGAGGTCTAGGGTCAAGCTTTTCCACCAATTTAGTTTTAAGATACTCCTTATCTCTCCTTATATCTTCCTCACATCTCTATATATCTCTTGCAAGTCTAGGGTCAAGCTTTTCCACCAATTTAGTTTTAAGATAATAAATTAAAGCAAAGCAAAGACCAAAAAGTCTCAATTCTAACAAATGAATAAATTGAATCATAACATTTTCAACACTAATTTTATATCACAATTTTTTTATTTTTTTTTAAGTTCTAATTTTAAAATCAATCTCCTTGTGTATCAAGCTAATTATTTCTCTATTTCTCTATTTACTCTTAAATATTTATGTATATAATTGCACTAAAAGACTTAACTATTAAATAGTTAACATATATTACTAAAAAACTAAAACTATAAAATAAAATAATATACATCTTTTATATAAATTAATCAAGTTTTAGATAAATTAAATTTAAATATATATTCTATTAAATATATAAAATAAATATAAGATAACTTTCAATTTCAACCAAAAATTGATGTGAAATAAAATAATTATAAAATTACTCTTAATTATATAAAATTAAATATATAATTTATGTATATTTTATTAAATATATAAAATAAATATAAGATAACTTTCTAAGTTCAAATTAAAATTGATGTGAAATAAAATAATTAAAAAAATATTTTTAATTATGTAAAATTAAATATATATATATAATTTATGTAAATTAGCAAATTACAATTAATAAGCTTGTATAATAGAATTGGTGCATATATACTATATATACTAGAAATAATGCATTTATTATTTGAGAGAAATAAAATAATTAAATTGAAAAAATAATATGTAATATTTTCAACTGGGAATACCTAAAATACGGTCAACCAATCGCTTAATTTACCATACAGTGCGAAGGTACATTTGTATACACATTTCTTGATGGTCTTGGAAGAATCTAATATGGTTATTGATCTGCCCAAACTTGTAAAAACCAAGGCTTTATGTGAAACATATATGCTCGGAAAGCAGCATAGAAATGAATTTGAGAAAGCCTCACGGAGAGGTAAAGACTAGACTAAGGTAGAACTTGAGCTTCTTGATATTTGTGGTCCAATCACACCCTTGTCTATTGGAGTTACAGAGTATTATCTTACGTTTATAGATGATTATAGCAAGAGAAGATTTGTGTATTTTGTCAACAACAAATTTGATACTTTCAGAGTTGGTAAATA
The DNA here is from genome assembly GCA_027943335.1 of Chamaecyparis obtusa. Classification (NCBI taxonomy): domain Eukaryota; kingdom Viridiplantae; phylum Streptophyta; class Pinopsida; order Cupressales; family Cupressaceae; genus Chamaecyparis; species Chamaecyparis obtusa. The sequence goes on from BSBK01004651.1 coordinate 248,651, forward strand.
TTTCAGAGCACAAATGGAGGAGCCAGAAGAGAAAAATAAAATCTTTTTAACTGAGAATGGATGACCGATTTCTACAAATACTCTAAGTTGTCGAATTGGAATTAGGTATGGGTATAATATGCTGGATTTGGAGGTATGGGTATAATATGCTGGATTAGGTATGGGTATATATATATTTGCAGCCTAAAAATAGAAATAAGTTTAGATTATGACATAGCCCGCGCAGGTAGATGAATTGGCTTGGGCTGTGCTAAAGCCCTTTCTTGTAATTAATATGGTAAAAAAATCATTTGTCTGAATCATGGGAGACCTATCATGTTACTAAGAGCTTCTAAACTGTTTATTCAACACCATCTAGGAACAGGCATGTATTTTGGTTTGGGCAAAATCCGATTTAGAAGATTCTGAATGGGCTATTCGAAAGTTTTTGAGTTTTCACTCGTTTGGAAAAACTTGCGGAGTTTTAACATTTAAAACTGTGGCAAATAAAAATTTCAACAAGGTATAGGTGACAGGATTTTGTTCTCTAGAATATTGTAAGACCAAAACACGGCTTCATAAATTGCAATCATGGTTAGACATGCATGATGTGGGCTTTTGGGTAAACTCTTTTCAATCTCAGCAAACAACAATTCACAATATTTTAGGCTTGAGAAAGGATCAGTTTAAACTGTGTTACAGTACAAAACCAATATCACTTATCTATAACCATGGGTATTTTGCTCCAAGCTTACAAAAGTAACAATTCTCGGTTCTTGAAGAAGATTAATCATCAAAAGTAAAATAACAGTAGAGCTGTTCTAAGCAAAAAATTAGTCAAATTATCTTCTGCTTTACTAAACAAATTGAGAAAGTAGAGCAGTCCAATTCTTGCAGGCGACAAACAAAGATTTACGATACTGCATCACCGTTCAATAGAAACTGTGAAGACTCTATCTCCAGAAAAATAATGCTCTAGACTCTGCCCTAAAATCTTGACCCCGTTGTAATTGTCCATTGAACATTCACCTTAATACCTTTCCAATAAAAAGGTGGTGCTGCATCCATGAAATCAAAATCCAAAAGGTTCAGCAAAGAAACGAAACCTGTGTTGCTTCCCAGGATGTGGATTCCTGTTCAACTCATCTGTTGAATTTTTCTAACAAATCATCAAATCCCATATAATTATAATTTGTAGACAAAATTGTGTATTTTTCAGTGAAAATTTATTGTAATTCTAATACAAGCATTTTACGTGCATATGAACAAAATGGTAATGTCTTTCTTAAGTGCTACAAAATTGAAGTATTGGGTGAAACAGTTATGTTTGCATAATGCAATGTAAGAAGTGATTCCAGCGTCATCCAGTGAAACAAATAGCACTTAAAACCTAAGGAAATTAATCAAATTGGATCCTTAAATATGAGTCGTGTAAAAGTTCAAGTGTTATCAAGAATAGAAGTGGAGAAGAAAAGATAAATACCAGTTTTAATCCGCTATAAGCAGGCAACTGATGAAATCTGGAGGCATCGGTTGCACAGTGTACACACAGGGAGTCTCATGGAGTGTGGCCTCACAATTTGAATGGACAATGGATATGCACATAACAGATTTATTGTGAACATTGTAGAAACTTTCATGTAATGTAAGCCGGGAAGTCTTAAAAAGCCGGCGGGCATCTCCCAGAAGAAATCCTATCCGCCTAAAAATAGATAAAAATGTTTTTTTTAATTTATAAAAGTGGATATTCCACTAAAATATTTTATTAATTATAATATGATTTTTACAATTTTCTTGATCCAAAGGGTACCCGCAGTGAAGAAAACTTTCAGTTTTGTTCAAATCTATAAAAACTTAACTAAAGACCAACTTCTCAAATCAAAACAATTTAGAAGAAGAGCAACAAAACCTGTGTTCCAACTAGTAAATCACATACTCATATGAAAATTTACATTTAACAACCCAACATACAAAATTGTCTACAAAAATAGATCAGACCCCCAAAACAGATTTTGAATCTGATTCAGAGAGAATACCTTCATCCAAACCAAAAGAACATGAAGTCTCATCAGAAAGACCAACTCTAAAGGCACCCAATTCTGCATAAACAATGTTAGTAACAAGATAAACATAAAACAACAAAACCACCAGAGGTAAACATGTAAACTAAAAATATTATTATTTAGTCCATCCAGATGCTAATGCATCACATGATGTCGTTCTTCTCCACCACACCCTTCTCACAAAATAAGTATTCTCACTTCCACTCCTCCTTAAATATTGCCCGTACAAATTTTACACCTTATGTGATGAAGAATAATAATTCTAATTGAAGTATCAACATTTTTCTTTTCACTTAATTTTATAGCCCATATAAGTGTTTTTAAACATGATCCCATGTGAAATTAAATCGTTTGCCCTGTATATTAAAGATTTACTTTCCCTCTATAAAACTGTAGCCAAGATGTGCGAAGAATAATCTGTTGCAAGATCGATTCAACAATTAAAATTTTCATGCACCAAGCTATATAAATTTTAAGATGGATTCATTCAACATATGCTCGTTGTTTTACAATATTTTTCTACTTAATTTTAAGCAGGTTTGACAGATTTTTTTTTGGAAGAAATCGCAAATATTTAAAATTAATAAAATTGCGAGTCAATAGATCTACTTAACATATCTAAATAATACTGCAAAAATTTTACAGTATATAAATTTTGCAAAAATTTATGGAGCTTGACCAAGAAATAGAGTATACTAGAAATCCATTCACTTTACTGAAATGTTACAATTTAAAAAAAATGCACTTTAAAAGGAAAGGGGGATTAAGACAATGACACCAAACGTAATGCAAATTAATGACTGTGTACCACTTCAAAGCTAAAGATTTTGAGACATCTGATCATTTTAAATGAAAATAAAATTATATGAATTAAAAATTATTATATATTATTTATATCTTTTGATGCTTTTTTGGAATTAGATTTTTAGAAATTTCAGTTTCAGAAACATTCTTATTTTCAGAATTCTAAACAAAATAAATAAATTTTAAAGTTTTAAATCTTTTATTTTTTCATAGAAGTATATGAGCTTTCTATTACATGAAGATTCTTCACAAAAACATGTGTAAGGATTTTTTTTGCAGCCAAGATTAACAAGCCTTTAGATAGACCCAGAAATCATCACAAGAAAAAATAGTTTCCTGTACACACAGGTATATATCAGTAAAAACCATTAGATTATATTATTCAATTTAAAATAACTAAAAACAATCTACAAATGATAGAATAGCCAATGAAAAACTGTCTTAAAAAAATACTAATTTTTTTTGAGTTTTAGTATTTTAATATTTAAAATTATAATAAAAAATTCAAAGAACATTTGAAAAAACTCACATTTTAATGACTTGTAGATGTATTTCTTCACAGTGTCAAATTCTTCATCCATGGAAATAAAAATTTTAGAATTGCATCAACTTTGTTGAAGTATCTCCCTCTCCAGTTAATTTTAATGAGGATCAATGATATTACTCCCCCAAATGCTATTCCATAGGACAATCCCAATGCTATCCCATACCATGGATAAGTAGTGCTTCCCTTTATTTTATCAATGTAAATTGGAGGAGGAGAAGGAACAAATTGTGGCCAAGAACAATTTTTGGGTAGGGGACACCCCCATAAATTAGGATTCCCTGAATATGAGGATTCTGCAAAGGTAGTCATATGTGTTCCTTGTGGTATACTTCCCCAAAGATTGTTGTTTGATAGATTTAGTGAACCTATATAGCTTAGAGATTCAAGCTCTAGAGGGACTTGTCCTGAAAAATGGTTTCTTGAAAGGTCTAATGAATCCAGTTGATGCATTTCTCCAAAACTTTTTGGAATGCTCCCATTCAAGTTGTTCAATGAAAGGTTTAGAAGCCTTAGCCCCTTCAAATTCCCAAAATTAGATGGAATCTCTCCCTCTAATTCATTGTTTGAGAGATCTATGGATGTGAGAGTGGAAAGAATATATTGGTAGTGCTGATCTGTACCTTTTACAGTCATATCCAATCCATCTTGATAAAATGGCCCAGTTGGAGTGGACAATACAAAACCATTTTGACTTTCATTTGCCATTGCTTGCAGGGATACAATTGTGTGTGGAATTGAGCCTGAGATATGATTGGAAGAAAGGAGCAAGATTTGGAGGTTCATTAGTTGGCCTATTTCTAAAGGAATATTGCCTATAAAATTGTTCTCCTTCATCACCAACACTCTTAATTCTGAAAGATTTCCAAATAATGTTGGCATTTCACCTCCAAATGAATTGTTTCCAATATCAAGAACTTGTAGCTTTGAACAATTCTCTATTGAAGGAAGGAATGATCCATTCAAATTATTACTGTGAACAACTAATGAATATAGTTCACTTAACTTACTGAACTCATGTGGTAACCTTCCCTCCAAACTATTATTTCCCAAATTTAATACAACAAGGGAAGAGCAATTGGATAAGCTAGCAGGGATCACTCCTGTTATGTTGTTGTTTGCGAGATTTAACATTGTGAGTTGAGATAATTCACCCAGGCTTGGAGGAATACTGGCATTGAACAAATTGTCATTGAGCATCAATATTGAGGTAACATAAGACCACATTGATGGGATGCAGCCACTCAATCTATTTCTAGACACATCTAGTTCTTGTAGTTGCATCCATGTTGAAGTATTTGAGTATAACCTTCCTTCCAAATGATTTCTTGAAAGATTTAGATGATGCAACAGAGGACTAGCTTCCCATAGCCAAGAGGGAATTACGCCCAAAAGACTGGCATTTGTTATTTCCAACCATTCAAGTCCGAATTGTGTTGAAATCCAAGATGGAAATTGGCCGTCAATCCTACATGACATTAAAGACAGCCAAGATAAATGGAAGGATGGAATCCAGGTTGTACTAATATTTAGCACACAATCGGATAAACTCAAATAATTTAGTCTTGTAAGCTTGTGAAAGAAAGTTTCTGAAATTGACTGGTAATGGTTTAGCGACAGATATAGTTCAACTAAAGAAGATGGAAGTGAGGAAGAAGAGATGGTTTCATTGAAACGATTGCTATGAGCAGTCAAAACAACCAGTGAGGAAAGTTGACCAAATGAAGGGGGAATGGTTCCGCTCAGTTGGTTATCGTTAATAAACAACCACTCAAGTAAAGATAGATTCTCCAAAGAATCTGGAATGATACCGCTTAGCTGATTGTCACAAACAAATAGATACCTCAACAAAGTGAGACTTCCAAGAGAAGCCGGTATGCTTCCACTAAGTTGGTTGCTACGAAGGTCAAGCTTAGTTAAAGAAGAAAGATTGCCAAGGCAAGATGGTATGCTCCCATTGAAGTCATTCTCTGACAGATCAAGATATGTAAGACGGGTGAGAGAGCAAATAGAAGGGGAAATCATCCCACTCAAGCCATTAACAGATAAATGTAAAGATTGAATATAAGAGAGGTTTCCCAAACATGGCGGAAGGGTAGTACCTGATACTCCAGAAATGCTCACTGACGTGAGAAAAGGAAGTTGGCACAGGCTCTCAGATATCACACCATTGGCATAGGAATAATATTCATCGGCGTTGGCATAGGGTGTTACTGAAACAGAGACAACATGGTTGGTGAGATTGTCACAGGATATGCCAGTCCAGCGGGTGCAACAGTCTGTTCCATTCACCCACGAATTCACAATGCCCTGAGAGTCTGTGTCATTGAAGGCCGCTTTGAAGCGGAGCAGAGCTTGGGATTCATGGGGGGGACATATGATTCGCTGGGAAAGAGAGGGGCAGAAGAAGAGAAAAAAGACTGAAATAATACAGAGGGTGTGTGAAGGGATGGCCATTTGGGATGAGTGAGAGTGGTGGAGGGAATTACATTTCTTCTGTCCAGGGCGAGGTGTTCTTAAACTGCGTGCTGGTCAACAGGTCAATGATTACTTTATTTCTAAACTAGATAATTACAATGTTAATAAAAGGCACCAAGCAACTGATGATTCAATAGCTTTATATTCAAAGGTGCCCCGTGTCATTAGTCAGTCTATCAATTTCTACAACATTCCAGATAGATCTCAGAAGTTTGCCTTAAATTTTTTGCAAAGACCGTAAATACTCTAGATTAATGTGCTAAGGATAGAATAGAGTTTGAATGTTAGGTTATGGATAGAATACTGTTGCATTTATTCAATCATATTTTTCTATTATTTTAACAATGATTAAAAGAATTAAAATTGTTGAACAAATTTTTAAAATTTATATTTAATTTTTTCTAAAATAATTGTAAAAATACATTGTCCTTTTTTCTTATTGGTCTATTGTGTCACACACATCATTGAACTTTATCAAGATTTATTCAACTTTCGTATCAATAAATAGATGAGAGTTTTTTTTATGAAATCAAACATTTTTAAGTGGTGCTATTAACCACACACTTCTCTAACTGTTAAAATTTGGAAAATTTTGTTGTGTGACTCATTTTATTGTCTAGAATTATTAGGGTGTGATTCTATGGAGGGCTTAAGCTTCTATTTGTTTTGGTCAATGCTTAAGCTTCTACTTGGAATATTCTCCACGAAAATAGGAGTTCCTATATTTTAGGGCTGGGTATTTGAGCGGGCATAGAATTTGCCCCACCAACTTAAGAAATTTATTTGCCACTTGTCAAACATCTAAATAAATTCTCACCAAAAAAGAAAAATGTCACCCAAACAAAATCTTAGAAACAAAATCAAGTTTATTTATTTTAAAATTTGTTTTCTCTATTAAATTCATTAATATTGTAGTTTTATTTAGTAATTTATTTTGTTTATGTCAAAATTCAGAATACTATAATCTCAATTATTCTATTTATATTATCATCTTCCTTAAGTTTTGGAGCTTAAACTTTTAAGCCAAGTTGAATATGAAATTCATGGGACCACCAAGTTTAAAATAATCCTAAAAACTCTAGTCACGCTTGCTAAACTCCATGAGATTCAACCCTTAATTACTTAAGATTCAATCCAACTAATTAGGCACAGTTATTCTTGGGATTTAAACTCTAATAAGTTTTTTAATGTAGAAATCTAGTGTTCAACTATTTTAAATTTTTTCACATGCAAATTATTATTTTTTCAATAAATTTGAACTCTTAGTTGTATAATTTATTCATTTGATTTTTTTTTTATAAGTAAAAGGCCAAAGCTAAAAGTTTTATTTATTTTTAAAAAATCAAAAATAGAAATACACCTTCGTTCGGTGTAGGCACTGGTAGGAAAGAACAGAGCAAAGAAAACCTCCAGTCTTGCCCTAGACTTGTTGAGTCCAAATCATTAGATTATGAATTTTGCACTTGTGAATGCGGGTCAAAAGCTAAAGAGGGTCATTAACCACTTTTACACACCTATATTCCAACATTACATTTACAACTCATGTCACTAGAATATGCAAGATATATAGTCTTCAAACATTACATAGTGTATCTTAGTACTAGACATCCAGACATACCCAGCTTGTTGCCTTATTTGGAATAAAAGATTACATATTACATCTTACATATGTCATCTCACGACAACCCTTATCCTTGGAGGTATGCCCACTATTTTTTGTTTTACCCTTAACATCCTATTCCTGCTAGTACCTTGTTATAGAACAAAAATACTTCCACTTTTTGTCACAGGTTAGCACATTCTATAACTCATAATTCTACTCATCTGATGAGCCTTTATTGACAAGACATTATTCACCTTATCATAGAAGAAAAACCAAACAATTGTCTAAATCCGTAAGAAAGTATAGCTCCATAGTTGTCTGTTAACCACTTAGCATAATCATACATTATTTAGAAATTATTTTATTTGCCTCAATATCTCACCCATAATAAGATCAAATTTACTTGAAGCCTTGAATAAGGTTAAGATCCTATATAACCAGGATGAACTATATATCAATCTAGTTTAACTCAGAGAGATAAGTGGCCGTAATGAGTGTTTCCCATAAAATAAAAATTGAGAATCATTAATCTGCATAAACCTATATCCCCAATGAATATGAGTTTGTATAGATCTCCAATGTTGTATAGATTATTTAAAAGAAATGATTCTAACATTTAAAATGAAGTTTATATTGGTAATATTATCATTTTTTATCTATTAATAGGCTAATCAACTACTCCTAAGTAAGAATTAAAGTATTGTGCTCCCTATCAGTAATGGCTAAAGTCCTTTAAATCTAATAAATCCATATACCCTTTCAAAGTCAAAATAGGTGGAAAAATAAATTAGGCTACCATATAATAGAAAGTTGTTGTTTAGCATGGAGTTTGATCAGTCGCCAAGTGGGAGATTGTTGGCCTATGGTGATTGAATAGGGAATTACTGTACACTCTTCTACCCTAAGCGGGGGTTCGTAGGTGACAGCCCCCAATAAAAAAATTTTGGGGCTATTTTTTCAATTTTTTTAGTTTTATTTTGGCTGACATGTTGTAACCAATTCTAACCCTAAAGAAGCAAAAAGCTTGTATAAAATAGCTTAGGGTTAGGGATTTCATTATGTATGTTTTTAGTAGCTTCTTGCGGTAGAATTGAACTATAAGGGATTGTGGATTGTAATTAGGTTGTAATCACTAGATAATAAGAATATTGGACTCATTGTTAGTGGACGTAGCCTAGGGATTGGGTGAACCACATTAAATCTTTGTGTCTTGTGTTCTCTTATGTGTGGTTTATTATTTTTTGATATTGGTTATATTTGCATGTAACTATTATTTCTATCTTGTTAATCCTAACAAGAGTCAATATTATGGTTAGAGTGAATTGATACTCATATTCTCCTTACTCTATCTACCTTAAAACTGTAAATGACATAAAAGTAGATTAATGGACCTCAAAAGAGACTACTCAAGCCATAAATTCCTTTCAAGCTGAAGTCATTTGGATTATACAATACCAACAAGTAGGCATCCTTACCTGACACCGATAAGCTTACAATATCCAGCCTTCATAAATAAATAAATAGAACCCAAAAAAGATCTAATCAGACTTAACTCTAACTGACCATTCTTCCTTCAATATTTTTCCCATCCTCACATTTAAATATGAGTACCAAAGGAATTTCTAATATCACTTATTAATTCTCCATGGGGATTATAACAAAGGACCACCAATACCCAACGTAAGAGAAAAATAAGAAATTAAACAAAGAACTAACATATCCATAAGCCATATAAAACACCCAATCTGGAGAAAAGGATCAAGAAAAACAAGAGCCATCAAAGGCTTCCTAGCAAAAAGGAGGGGATAAAGGACTTGAATGGATGAATGAACGAAATTCATCCTTGAATATTGTAACCTTGAAACCCTTAATGAAATTTATAAGGCTCCACTCAAGGCCTTTTAAGGCTACAACAACAAAAGGAGGAAAACTCAACATTTAAGAGAACCTCTGAAAGCTAAAATGAAAGAGGAAAGAGGACTCAAAGAAAAGAAGGATCATCAAACACCTAAAAACCTATGCAACCTAAGGGGAAACAAAGAGAGCCCAACCTTTCCCTTAATAAAGGAAAGGAAAATCCTCTCTATCTATGATGAGGAAGGGGAAAGGCTCACCTCTGTTAAAAAATAGGCTAGAAAAACTCAAAGTCTACTATACCTGACCCTAAGAAGCTCAAATACTGACAAAACTTACCCTGAATAAGTTTAAAATGTTGATTTGAAAATCACACTAAGGTCATTGATTATGATTTTGGAAGTTATGGTTGTAATTTATGGTAAACCATCACATCGATGAAAGTATTTGGGCCAAGTATAAGAAGTTACACTAACCGGTAAACAAAGATGTCCAATAGGTAAACATAGTAGATAATTGGTACAGGGAAAGGAAACCAGTGGACTACATGATTGCTAAGGGACAAACAGGTAAAGGAATAGGTAAAACCTTATCGACAAACAAGACAAGTCAACAGGGGAAGTTAAGTAGTAAGGTGGAAAAGGGTTTGTTATCAGTATAGTAGAATATGATTGGTAAATAGGTAAACGAGTAGACTATTAACCGGTCAATAAGATAAACTAGTAAAGGATAGAGGACAATACACAGTTTTACTTATTTGATCAAATTGGTCATGTTAATAGAAGATTCACTAAGCTTGGAGAAAAGGTAAAATGTAGTACAAAGTTCAAGGAGATGATGAAAGAAATTTATTGGAACTTGTGCACAAATATGATTATGATTCCAAGGTATGTTTGACAAATAGGAGTAAATAAATATTGGACATTGGAAATGACAACACAAATGTTGATCTAGATGACATGGTGAAATATTTATATTTCTAAAAAATTTATTGAGATTGTAGTAACACATTTGGATGGATTAGAAACCCTAAAATAGTTTTTCATCACGTGGTGGACAGTGTATAAGAAGAAAAATTTGATGAGAGATGAGGAAGGAGAAGTTGAACTTAATGACAAGTTGAAGGTGCAATTACAAGAGAAGTATATATAGAGATGTTATAGAAGAAATGACATATAAAGAACACAACATAAGGGATCTAATCAGCATAACAGAGTGAAAATAACATGTCATTTTATTCTTTTTGTATTCCTAACAATTTCAGCAAATTTTAAATCCTTTAAGCAAGGTAGTCTTTGACATGACTTTATTGTAAATCCCTTAATCAGGTGAACACTGTAATAGTGGGATAAAATACCTCAATAGGGTAGTTTGTAATAAGACTTCTAGATAGATCTAACAATGTATCAGTCACTCCTAATAGGGTGAGTCACCTAGAAAGTGACATTTGTAGCTCTTAACTGGGAAAACCTTTTCTATTGTATTGAAGAGTTGTGGGTGTCATCCCCACTGTAGTTTTTCCCTCTAACCAAGGGTTTATGCGATACCAAAATTGAAGTGTTATGTGTGTGCATGTGATTTCATTGGAGCTATTACATTTCTATTTTATTCTTTCAATTATATGCTTGATGTTAAATGGAAGTTTATTTCATTGCTATTTAAAGGAATTAGAAAGAGTTTAAATTTTTTTTAAAGTACTGATTCACCCCCCCTCTCAGTACCTATTGTTTCTGACAATTGGTATCAGAGAAAAGGATCTCTAGAAGGAAATTTTGACAACTCGGGGAGAAGATCTGAGGAGATAGGAATCTATAGGTATGAAAGGTAGCTAGCTGTAGCAAATGAGATGATTGAATAACTAAAACATAAGCTAAACGATTCATTGGAGAAAAGGAAAGAATTGTCTAAGCAACTGAGAGATAGTCTGGATAGTATTGATGAATTATATGAAAGAAGTGCTAACATTGAGGATGCTCAAGAAGCAATATCAGATATAGTGGAAAATAATAAGATCCTGATTGATGAGGGAACCAAGATGAAAAGAGAACAAGAAGGTCAAGCCATAAGGATGGCTGAGATACTTGAAAGAATGAGAGCAACTAAAAGTGCTAAAGGAATTCTTGAATTAGAGAAGAAAAATGTTGAAAAAACTATCAAAGATAAAAATGCAATAATACAAAGGTTGACACATGAGAATCACACATTGAATGGACAACTCAGTGACACCAATGATGAGAATTTACAAATGATTGCTGAAAATGAGAGACTAATACAAGAAAATGAACAACTGAAAAAAGACTTGAAGACTAAAAGATATGCAAATGAAAAAATATTGAGAGGTATGAACAAAGCATGCAAAATATTGATGAACAACTAAGGAATCAAAGGAAACACAAGGATACTTCTGGCCTAGGATACATCTGTAACAAAAAAATTGAAAAAGGAGAATCATCCAAGACTGGTGACATGCAACAATCACATATTCAAAAGGGAAACACTAGTCCACAAGGTAAGAAACTTGCTAAACCCACTTTCTATAATTTTGGAAAGCTTGGACACACAACTAGTGTATGTAGAAGCAAATTGGTAAATATTCCAAGAACTACTTATTTTAATGGATATTATTACAATTGCAATATGTATGGACATCAAGCTTATGAGTGCAGATCAAGACCTAATAGTAGATCATCTGAAGGGACTTTCAATGGCTACTATTACACATGAAAAAAGTTTGGACAAAAGGAAGAACATTATAAATCACGGGTACCATCACCAAGATATCCTAACAAACTGGTGAGTGCTCTAAGAAAAGAAGGAAACATAAATGTTTCATATTATATTTGTGGGAACTATGGACATATGGTGGTAAATTGTCAATTAAGGAATCTTAGAAGTAATGTTGGACCCTATAGGACAATAGGTATGTGAATAGGGGTAAAAATGGATTCACCTCTATTTGAATGTAAAGGGGGAAATATGAGATCTATTCTCAAACCCAAATTCCCAAAGAAGAGATCCAATTTGATCAACCAAGAGGTTAATGCACAATTGAATCAATCTATAAAGAATATGGAGGAGAGAGAAAATAAAATGTTTCCCAATGAAGAAATTATGCTTAAAATCTAAAATAATTGAAATACAAATACTAACCTCAAATTAGGGTAGATTTGGAAAAGTCAATTTCTGATGTCTGTGTATACTTTCAGGCAAATCTGCAACCTGCTACGGACTAGAAATGTCAAGACGGAGAAAACCTAGAAATCTTTCTCCAAGATGAGCTTAGGTCGACTTTGACCCTCATAAAAGGTCAAAGGCTAGATTCTTTATTTGTAGGCCGATTCTAATTATGTTCACAGATCTTAGAAGTTCACTGAAAAGGGTATCCAAATTTGCTCTCAGATATGAAATCCCGCACCTGTACCTACAAGAAAATGAGGGTTTTTATTATTTGTTTGAGGGGTTTGCCTTGGTCAAACCCTAGTTTGGAATCAACCTTAATATTGAAATTGAAATGAGAATGCTAGCAAGTAGTAGAAGTAGATCTAACAATGAAGCTATGCAATTCAATAGATATGCAATTATATCCCGAATGTAAACAATGTATTGATATGAAAGCTTGAGCATAACAATGGTAAATGTAAATCAAACCTCCATGATTGTATGCTTGGAATCCACATTGAGGGAAGAATGAAATGGATCTTGAAGATGAACAAAGGATCTTGAAGGAAGATCACACCATCATGATGGCTAGATCTAGGGTTTGAATGATGAATCTTGAATGCTTGAACCAAATCCCTTCAATGGCTTGAATGCTTGAATCCTTGATCCTCAATGGAGAACTTGGATGGAGAAGAGGACTTGAATGGAATGCTTGCTTGATCACCTTGAGAACTTGAGAGAGGAGATTGCAAAACTTGATTGCTTGATGGCAAAAAAAGATGATTGAAATGAGAGAGGAAGGCCTCCTTTTATAGTGAACTAGGGCACAATCCTCTAGAGGGACCACCTTGAAGAATTAAATCACAATTAGGTCCTAACCTTTAGAAAATATACCTAGATTAAATGCAATTAGAGGATTTACCATTCTGAAATCTGAAATGGCCAACTCAGAGGTGGGAAAACAAATATCCCCAAAACCCGACACCCAGAAATCAAGGAATTTGGAATTTTGAAAGAGGGGGCAAAATCGAGGTTGGGAATGACCTAGTTAGGATCGAGCTCGATCCTGACCTAGTCAGGTTTGAGCTTGATCCTGACCTAGTCAAGATCAACCTAGAATTTGACCCTGGGCCCAAATATAGTCAGAACTAGGTTAGGAGGTCTCGGAGATGCCCAGAGACCTAGAAATGATATCAAATAGGGACATAATGCCAGGGATGAGCATAAAATCCTATGATTACTATGATGAAGGCTAGGAGGACCTATTTCTAAATCCTACCTAGAAAATAGAGCCATGGAAGAGGGAAATTAAGGAGAATCCTTAGGATCCTAACCCTAATTTCACCTAGAATGAAGCAGAAAAGAAGTGGAAAGTGGGGAGAAAGCCAAATCAAAGAAAAGATCAATCCAAGGCATTTGAGATGGCCCCAAACTACTTAATCAGAGGGCTAAATGCTCTTATCACGGAAGTGCTTCCATTTTAAGATGATACAGTATGACATTTTTTTTACTATCATAAGATTGGACATATAGCAAGAGACTCTTGGCACAGGAACTAGTCACCAAGCCATGAATGAAGAAAAGATAAAAGGATTGTTAATGTTGAAGTAAGGAATGAGATGAAGAAGATATGGGTAAAGAAGGATGAAAGAAAAGAAGATGCCAATGCATCAAAATATAACCCATTATCCTCTGGCTCGGGGGATTCACCCTCAATCTAAGCAAGTACTTCTTAGGGACTGAATTACATTGTTATAACTTATGGGTCCCTTATAATGATGAGTGTTAATATCTATTGGCATAATGAGATGCATTGATTTTGATTCTATTGTATTATATAGAGTTGGGCTGTGAAATTTACTTGGTCATCACCAATATTATCATTTGTAAATGTTATGTGCTAATGTTACTATTAGTACTAACCAGTGGAAGTCGCGATCAATGGTAAGTGCAATCGGTAAAGAAAGTGATATCGGTAAACTGCATTTATTGCATTGTACCTAATATTACCATTAGACAAGTTGTGGGTAAATAAATATTGAAGCTAACCTATTCATTACTCATATTGCATTCTGAAGAGTGGTTATCAGAACAAAGAGTGAGCATCCAGTGTGATTGATTGTGAGATTTGTGTGAGAAAAATTGATGCAGAAAATTAATTAACATATTTGAGAACCCTACCTAAGCAGTTGAGTAGAGTGGTGGTTAGTTGAGAAGAGATCAGAAGTAATTTGTGATTTAAGAGTATAAATTTGAAGAGCTATCATGGCATCAAAAACTGCAACACTAAAGTTGATCGAAATCACAAAGGAACACAAACTATGTCCACTAAAGGCTATTGAAATTGATAAAATGGGTGCTCTATCCCTAATTCCACCTAGCTTATTGTTGATTAAATATGTAAGAACATTTATACATTGAAACATTGTTAATCTTGGAGATGAATAGATTCAAGAGGAATACCTAGCTATGTGTGATAATGGAGAATTCAAAGATGAGTTCAAACACTTTCAGACAAATGGTTTGACCCATCTTCTAGACTTACCTAAAATATTCAAGGAGGAATGGTTATGCTATGTTCTAAGCTGATTTCATGACAAATTCATCTAGCTAGAGAAATTGATCAAGATCACAAAGGAATTGATACATCTGATTACTGGATTGTCTGCCAACGGGGAACCATGTACCCTAAGGAAACTTTTGGTGCAAATGGTGGAAAAGCTGACAAATACAAGACAAGATCATCATGCAAAGAGGATTTATGACATTGAGGATCAAGAAATCATATTCACTTCAATGATTGTAGCATACAAATTTTATCAATCTAGTCGGTTGAATAGCCTACCCTGTGGTGCTATTCATTTTGCATATTGGATTGTAAAGGATGAAACAAGATATGACCTAGTTGAGATGGTCATAAAGAACTTACTAGAAATATGAAGAGGATCGAGACCAACAAAAAGAAAGCATTCAAATTTGGATCACTATTAGTATGTATGTTCTTCTATGTGCAACACTATTTCCCTAGAAAAGGCAATGTTATTTTAAAAACTGATAGGCCTATAATTTATCAAATGAATGATTATATTGGTGAACTAGGAGATACCCTAAACCATATTATGTGGGGATACTTTAAAAAATTCCAATACAAAATGCACAAATAATATAGAATACCCCCTCACATAGTTGAAAAGTATAGAGACAAAATTTGTTTTCTAGTGGATACTGAAACATGTAAGATTCAAGCAGTTGAACCTATAGTCTCATGGATATCGACAATGGGTTATGAGAAAGATGGACATTTGGTTACCCTGCATATAGATGCATTGCTACAATTACCAGTGAAAATAAGAAAACTCTTGAGTTTTATGCAAAGAGGAAGGAAAATAAAAAGGAAGAAAAAACACTAGAACTACCATCGGTAAAGGAAAGAGAAGTAGATGGACTTCAAGAAGGTCAATCTTCTAACCCTAAGAAAATAAAAACCTATGAGAAGAGAAATACTAGAGGTCAGACCAAGGCCTCTCCAATAAAAAGAAAGAAGCATAAAAAGGAGGAGGATAGGGAAAAGACAAATTTTGATAATGAGATCACAACTTAGGTAAGTTTGAAAAAACATTAATTGATGTAGATATTGCAAAAGGAATAAGATAACATGGATAAATTAGTTACATAAGAAATTTCAAGTTTGAGAAGTTCACTGGTGAAGAGAAAAAATAAATTGAGGATGCACTTATATTTCATTTTCATAAACATGTTAGAGTGCCCACTCACCTCAAAGTACATGTGCCTGATAAATTACTTGATGTAATAAATATAAAATGAGAGGCAATAGTGAAAAATAGAGATAGAGGTAAGAGAAATAACACTCATACTCACCATGCCACACTTTTCAGCAAAAGAATGGATAATGCACTTGAAACATATCAAAGTATATTTAAAATTAGTCGTGGTACTGGACTCATTCTAGCTGGTAGAGAATAAGAGATTGAAGAGGAAGCAATAATAACTTGGAAAGGATATTCAACATTTACCAACCTAAACCACTAGTCATAGAAACCAAGAATATTATAATTGAAGACATCACAGAAACACCTGATACGGAAGATGGCATAATGGATACCCCTAATTCCACATTGGGAGGAAATAATGATGATGAATCACCACTCCAATCACCACTTGAAGTAAATCCTATTTTTATTACTAATGATGTGGTTAATACTAAAGTAAACAAGGTTGAAGAAACTGAAAAGAGTAAAGTATCTGAATAGGAAACTTTGACCACAGACTAACCGAAAGATACATATCAAGAAGACAAGCAAGAGAAACAAGTTGAATGATAGCAAGAACATGAAAGAGTTCAAGAGGCCGATAAAGATAAAAAGAGAGGAGAAGAGGACACATGAAATAAAGAAACAGTTGAATAACATCAGAGTAGAGATGAAAATAAATCGGATGATAAATAGGAGACACCCAAAGGTGAAGAAGAAACTATTAAGGAAAAGACCCCTAGCAGCACACAAGAAATAACTGAGGACAAGAAGAATAAAAAAAAGAACTGAAGAGGAAGAAGATGATGAAGAGGAAGATGAAGATGATGAGAATAATCCTGAATTTAAGATATTGAAAAAGGATACTAAGAAACTAAAGTATAAGGAGAAGCTATTGTATTCAGAAAAGTTTGTACAGAAAGTCGAGAGAGACAAAGTCAAAAGGAAGAAACAAAAGAAATGAATATTAAGGAAAACTATCAATTTACTTTATGACTTATTACCTGAAGAAAAAATTGATGAGGATGAGCCACTCATTGATCAGCTCAAGACACTAGTTGATGCTATCAATAGTTCTGATCATGATCTAGAAGCTGAAATTGTGAAGAAAGTAGAGAAGAGGTTAGAGAAAGCAATGATGGTGAAACTGTTACAAAATATTTCTCTTATCAAAGTTTCACTATTTGAGATTGTCAAAAAGATGCAGGATGCACTAACAAAATTTGGTAAGTTATTAGGCAAGATATGTACTACTACACATTTACCTACATAAATAAAGGTCAAGTTAGGACAACTCGAGAGTGAATTGGCCACACGTGTGAGAAATTTGGACCCATTGAACTCATCAATGATGGAGCATACATCCAAAATGAGGAAAATATCATTTAGAGAAAGAGAACTTAAGGAAAAAGAACATAGAATTAGCATGCAATTACTTGAGTTACAAGGTATTCTAACCCCTCATATGGAAATAATGCAAGCATATCTTAAGAAGGCTGAAGAATTGATTTTCACATTGGAGATGAGAACCATGGACAACATGGAGGAGCTAGCATATGACTTACATGGTTAGTTTATTACACTAAAAGCTTTGAATGAATCGTGGGAATATTATTAGAAAGTGCAAAAGGAAAGTTCAAATTTGTATTTGATAAATTGTGAAAGGTAAGTATCATTGTATACTATTTTTGTTACAATTTTTGGCATTGTTGCCAAAAAGGGGGAGTAAGTTTGGGGACCATTAACAAGTTAGAGTATAGAGAAAGGGGGAATAATTGATAAGCTTAGATATGTACAGTTGTATAAAACTGAAGGAGAATAGATGTAGGGGGAGCAAGTGTTACTCAAATGTTTTGAAATTTTGAAGTTTTTGCCATCAATGCCAAAGGGGGAGAAAGTTGATTGGAAAATCATAATGAGGTCATGGATGATGATTTTGGAAATTATGGTTGTCATTTCTAGAATGCCATCACATTAGTGAAAGTATTTATGCTAAGTATAAGAAGTTACACTAACTGGTAAATAGAGATATCCAACAGGTAAACAAAGTAGATAATTGGTACATGGAAAGGAAACCGGTGGAAGAAACTATTGCTAAGGGGAAAAAAAAGGTAAAGGAATAGGTAAATCCTTATCGAAAAATAGGAAAAGTCAACAGGGGAATCTAAGTGGTAAGGAGGAAAAAGGGTTTGTTATTGGTATACTAGAATATGATCGGTAAACAGGTAAACATGTAAATGGGAAAACTCTTAACCAGTCAATAAGATAAAGAGGTAAAGGACAGAGGATAGTACATAGTTTTACTTATTTGATCAAATCAGTCATGTTAATGGAAGATTCACTGAACCTAGATAAAAGGTAAAATACAGTACAAAGTTAAAGGAGATGATTAAAGAAATTTATTGGAACTTGTACACATATTTGATTATAATTCCAATGTATGTTTGACAAATAGGAATAAAGGAATATTGGACATTGGAAATGACAACACTGATGTTGATCTAGCTGACATGGTAAAATATTTATGTTTCTACAAAATGTATTGAGATTTTAGTAACACATTTGGATGGATTAGAAACCCTAAAATGTTTTTTCATATGGCGGTGGACAATGTATAAGAAGACAGATTTGATGAGAGATGAGGAAGGGGAAGCTGAAGTTAATGACAAGTTGAAGCTGTGATTACAAGAGCAGTATATAGAACCAAGGATAGATTAAGGAAAAACCATAAGGGATCTGATCAGCATAATAGAGTGCAATAACATGTCATTTTATTCTTGTTGTATTATTAATAGTTTTAGCAAGTTTTAAATCCTTTAAGAAAGGTAGTCATTGACAAGACTTTATTGTAAATCCCTTAACTAGGTGAACATTATAATAGTGGGATAAAATCCCTTAATAGGGTAGTTTGTAATAGGACTTCTAGATACATCTAATAATGTATCAGTCACTCCTAATAGGTTAATTCACCTAGAAAGTGATATTTTTATCTCTTAACTAGGAAAACCTTTTCTACTGTATTGAACAGTTGTGGGTGTCATCCCCAATGTAGTTTTCCCCTCTAACCAATGATTTATACGATACCAAAATTAAAGTGTTATGTGTGTGCATGTGATTTCATTGGAGCTATTACATATCTATTTTATTCTTTCAATTATATGCTTGATGCTATGGAACTTTATTTCATTTCTATTTAAAGGAATCAGAAAGAGTTTAAATTTTTTTATAAGTACTGATTCACCCCTCTCTTAGTACCTATTGTTTCCAACAATTGGTATCAGAGAAAAGGATCTCGAGAAGGAAAGTTTGACGACTTGGGGAGAAGATCTGAGGAGATGGAAATCTATAGGTATGAAAGGAAGTTGGTTGCAACAAATGAGATGATTGAAGAATTGAAACATAAGCTAAAGGATTCATTGGAAAAAGGGAAATAATTGTCTGAACAACTGAGAGATACCCTAGATAGTATTGATGAATTATATGAAAGAAGTGCTAACACTAAGGATTCTCAAGAAGAAATATCAGATCTGGTGGAAAAGAATAAGATCCTGATTGATGAGGGAACCAAGATGAAAAGAGATATTTGTAGCTCTTAACCAGGCATACCTTTTCTACTATAGTGAAGAGTTGTGGGTGTCATCCACACTGCAATTTTTCCCTCTAACCAAGGGTTTCCTCTATACCAAAATTGAAGTGTTATGTGTGTGCATGTGATTTCATTGGAGTTGTTATATTTCTATTTTATTCTATTAGTTATATATGCTTGATTTTATGGAAGTTTATTTCATTGTTGTTTAAAGGAATCATAAAGAGTTTAAAAAGTTTTATAAGTACTGAATCAACCCCCCTCTTAGTACCTATTGTTTCCAACACAAAATACCCTCTCAATCCTTCAAAAAAAACATTACTCACCATATGTTAGTATGATTCCTTTTGAAATTAAATGAATAAACAAGTGACAAGGAGATAAATAAGGCCAACAAATAGTTGGCTAATATTAGAATTAAAACACAATCTTTTTAAATTATCCAAGTTAGCACAACTACAAATTTTCAAATTCAAAATTTGAGCTACCAAGGAGAAAAGTTAATTACAACCATGAGTATATTCTCAGTAAAAAAATGGATTCTTAAGGATCTGAATCGCTTATCTCTCATGTCATGGAAGAATTTCCTCTTGGTAAACTATTGGAACTAGAATCCATATCTTCCTCTACATCCATTTCCAAGTCTCCAACTTTATTATTCGTGATAAATTTTTCATACCAATTTTCCATTGGGGGAATCCTAACATTAATGAAATAAAAAAGAAAATACAAGTTCCTTTTGATTGTAGGAGTCCATTCTAGGAAAGAACCTAATTCTTCAATGTCCATTAAAGGCTAAGAAGGGACATGCCTACCCCCAATTAAAGGATAATCATAAAACTTAGGTTTAGGTATGGTTAAATAACCTTTTATATTGATGATGATTTTTTCTAGATTCCCCCAATATCTCATTTTAAAAATACGGTGACATACCCATCCTATTTCTCGTTTGTCTCAATACACTTGAATGGATTATGCTATAAACATCGCATGGATATATGAGTTATCCCTATATTTTTCTGTGTTATTGATAAATTCTTGGCCCAAAATTCTAAAATCCACATGGAAAACCAAATAATGAGAGGAAAACATATTTTTTTCTTAACCTTTACCCCCTATAGCTTCATCAAAGAAAAGTTGAGACTTAGGTCCTCAAAGTGTGATTGGGGTTGTCATATTGAGGTATTAAAGAACTACGAGGGAAGGGCTAAGAGGAAGAAATCGAGTCCATGTCAGAGAGCTATAAATAAGCCATGCAAATGATTCATCTACTAAAAATAATTTGGAGAGGATAAAAAAGGCCAAACTTTGTGACGTGATTCGAAGGGAAAAAAAAAACCTTTAGAGCCATCCCATAATAGGTATAAAGTTAGAAAGGGAAAAGTAGACAACATAAAATGAATTGATAAGAGAAAAATATGGAAGTGACCACTCACACACACACACACACACACACACACACATGTATTTAAACTATCCAAGTTAGCACAACTTCAAAATTTCACATTCAGAATTAGAGCTACCAAGGAGAAAATTTAATTACAACCATGAGTATATTCTCAGTAAAAAAATGGGATTCTTAAGGATCTGAATCACATAGCTCTCATGCCATGGAATAATTGCCTCTTGGTAAATTATTGGAACCAAAATCCACATATTTCTCTACATCCATTTCCAAGTCTCCATCTTTATTATCTGTGATAAAGTTTTCATACCAATTTTCCACTAGGGGAATCCTAACATGCATGAAATAAAATAGAAAATCCAGGTTGCTTCTGATTGTAGGAGTCCATTCCAAGAAAGAGCCTAAGTCTTCAATGTCCATTAAAGGGTAAGAAGGGATAGGCCTACCCCCAATTAAAGGATAATCATAAAACTTAGGTTTAGGTATGGTTAAATTGCCTTTTAATTTTGATGATGGATTTTTTTAGAGACCCCAGATATCTCCTTTTAAAATACGGTGACATAGCCATCCTATTGCTCGTTTGTCTAGGTCTACTTGAATGGATGATGATATAAACATCACTGGGATATATGAGTTAACCCTATATTTATCTGTGTTATTAATAAATTATCAGCCCAAAATTCTAAAAACCACTTGGACAACCAAATAATGAGAGGAAAGCATATTTTTTCTTAACCTTTTCCGCCATATAGCTCACTACTAAAATTCTATTAATTTTTTGACATGCATTAGTCGATATTTCTACGCTCATTGATCAATTTTTTGACCAAAGGCCTTGTCACAATATTTTGGTCGATTGATCGAATGACCAACTTGAGCATCTAAATTTCAACCCTTCTTGGTGTCGAGAAAGAGGTCAAATGCTTGTAAAATGTGGGGTCAAAAGATCTAATTTTTGATGGTAGCTCACATCATAGTTTGAAAAGGATGCTATGTCAACGATGAGGTTTTGGTTGAAATATTTGTTAATGGTTCAAGTCATCCAAACCCATTTTTTATGAGAAAAACATCGAATGTGTCCACTTGGAGTAAAATTTTCAACCCATTTTGCCATCAAAATAAGAGGTCAAATGTTTGAAAATGTGGCGTCAAAAGGTTTAATTTTTTATGAGGATGTTATGTCATTGAAAAGATCTTTGTCAAATTTTTCATTGAGGTTGGAGTTAGGCAAACTCATTTTTGAAGACTAAAACATCGAAAGTGTCCAATGAGAGTTGAAATGTCGACCCATTTTTCCATCGAAAAAGAAGTCAAATGCTTGAAAATGTGGTGTCAAAAGGTTTGATTTTTGATGAGGATTCTATGTCATCAACGAGGTCCTTGTTGAAAGTCATGTCGAAGTTAGAGTTAGGCAAACTGATTTTCGATGACTACAATGTCAAAAGTGTCCAGTGAGAGTCAAAATTTTGACGTTAGCAGTTTATTTTTTATAAACTTAAAAATTTGGAATGCAATTATGAGATGCCATTTCAAATAGCTATCATATCCTATAATTAAATACAGATGTTATTCAACAAATTTTAAATTATTTTTGAATAACCTCATGTTTTGGGGAAAAAATTATTTTTTTTAAATTTTTTTTG